>JAUCNQ010019569.1:0-13680 GCA_032352715.1 Bougainvillia muscus | reverse complement strand
TGCCATATTAAGAGAGCTTGTTCAAGAACCATCAAATAAAACCTGCGCAGACTGTCTTGCTAAAGGTGAAGTCTTGTATTTTGTTGATTGACTGGTGACGCTATCTTCTAGTATTATATCTATCCCCTTTTTGTTTTGAATTTCGCTAGCACGGACTCAACTGAAAAAAAGGCGGAGAAGATCATGCACAACAATCTAAAAATATCTATTCACAAATCACTTCCATTTATAAATGGTTTTTGGGATATTGGCTAGCTCAGCACAGAGAGGGGCATACATTATAGAATGAGAAAACATTACAATTAACATGGCGGTCGTACAACAATGATATTTAGTGAGAGTTGAATGTATTTCTCCATAAACAAAGTCTTTCAAAAGAGGAACACGTGTAAGAACTACGAATTGCGAGTTATTTTTATGCGCGCTTAAATTGATATATTTTGTTTTTGTTTTTTACCAAGTAATCCCTTCAACATCTTGCAGCCAGATTGATATTATGCATCGTACAACTTTAAAACTCTGTGTTGTCTCACTCAATGCGGTGGCAACTCTTCGTAAAACCGCGTAAGAGTGATGGAGAGTTACGGCAGCCATCCCAATGTGCTATGTATAATTAACCCCATATTTTCCGGTTTTAAACCTGTAATTTTCAAGGGGTGTTACATAACACTCCCTTAAATGCCCTGAAAGACGGCCATGTATGATTTACGGAGGTATTACGAGACAACTAGAGGTTATGTTGGTAAACCCTGTAAGGACCCCGTAATCATTCGTAAATTTACGGGGTTGTACGAAGAGTCGGAATATATATATATACGTTAATAAAACATCAGACTCGTCGTTATTGTATGTATTGTATTGCTGAAGTTATCATCTAAAAAATCTGATGAGAAATTGCTCTATGTCCATCTCAGGAGAGTCGAAAACCATATCATTTTTTTAGGGTGAGATTTTGAAAAATTTGGACTTTTGAGTCAGGCCAGAGTCAGCTAGTTTTTCAATCAAATATCCCCACGCAAACTTTGTGACAGGAATCGCAAAACACAAATATTTCCGATATTAATTTGCAGACTGTAAGCCATCCTTTGAAAATCACAAATTTTATATTTTCTTTGGTGAAGGTCGAAAATTAGACCTAAATTGGCGAAGTTTGTACTCGCGAAAGTTTGTGCTCCTAAGGCTACGAAATGATTTATCTTCTGAACTTTCCCGCCAAATACATCAAAATTAACCGAATTATTGATGATTGAGTCCCTTATGTCACATCATCAATACCTGCTTTGATGCAACTAGTTTAGTTGGAAATCAATCTTGTTTTTAAGTTTTCGAGTTGTAAACTTGTTGTCTCGATTATTATGTACAACTCAGGCCACAAAATTTTGCTTCGTATCAGCAACGATCTCTCGTTACTGCAGTTTAACTAGCTGCGGTAACGAACAATCAGTTCTGTACTATATAACTCTGCATGTAAGAAAACTTATAACTTAAAATATATAATTGGGTAAGAAACACAGGGCTCATAATATAGGAAAGTTATCTTCATTCTTAACTATAAAGCCTGGTTCAGACTGATGGGTTTATAATTAACATTTATTTAACTGTCTATTCATAAACAACATCATCTAACCTATGTATAACTTAAAAAAAAATTGGAAACTAAGATGTGTATTTTGTTTCATTAATAAAAGACAAACCAACCCTACTGGTACCATTTCTGGTTTCAGATTTCGTTTCTTGAAAAACTGAATTCAAATATAAAAGGAAATTTAAAATTTCCTGTAGCAACCATGGCCATTTTCCTTAGCAACAAATTATTATCTGCTTCAGCGGGTAATATATTCCATAATATTATATTAGAACAGCTTGAAGTTCCAGGTTAAATAAACGCATGCACAAGTTTTAAATAATTTAATTTTGAGCAAGCAGATTTAGACGATATGCTGCCTGAAATATTATGTTGGATATTTATAACAACCTGCAGTTGTCCATCAGAAAACAGAAAACAATCTCAGACAGCGAGGAGTAACGAAAAAGCGCTCATGCCAAAATGACTTTGCGGGAACGATGCGGTGAACAAACTTAAAGGGAAGAAACTTTTTACCCCGATTTCTACAAGTTTCTTCCGTAAAACACACTAAAGTTGGTCAACCGCGAAAGTTAATTCCTGCGAAATCTCCAACTTTTTAGAAATCACGAAAGTAAATTCCCGCGAAAAAAATCTAAAAATCATTTTTTCACATAAAAAAATACATTACTGTATGATCACTCTAAAACTATATTGTCGTCATTGTTCTTTTTACTTCTAAGCATACCCCGTAATCTCTGCTAGCAACAGTTGCGCAAGCAGCACTTGAAATAACTTTTTGTAGGTCGACGGTCAACGTGATCAGGGAAAATGAATATACAGCGGTCAAATGAAAATCCTGGCGGTTATATCCTTATTAGGTAGTCTGGCTATAAAAATGTTACATACCATGGTTGGGTGACGAAGAAAATTCTCCACTCTTGGACCCTCAGAAACAGCCTCTAAATCAATTTCTAATAATAAATTACAGTGGCAGATCTAGAATTTTGAAAATAGTAGGCAAGTGCCTACGAAGAAGTGTACCATCGTTATTTATTTACTAACTGGCCGGTCAAGATGATCAGCATTTAAGAAATTCCAGCAGTCAATTGTTATATTCTGGCGGTCAGTGATCGTTGACCGGCCGTTATTTCGAACACTGCGCAAGTGTTTTTTCGTTTTTTCTTTGGTGGCCTGCCTAAGGCAATTGGCTCCGGAAATGCACGAATCAAAAAGGATCCAATAATGGTCTCGTTTACTAACGTGTCTGTGTACTAACGTTCGTTTATTAATATATCTATCCATGATCACATGATTTTTAATAGCTCCAGGCATCTTTGCATTAACTTCACAGGCTGTTTCTAGCCAACCTTGGACTAAGGGCAATCTCCGATAATTAGTTGAGGCCAGCATCAAGAAAATTGAAGCACCTCTTCCATTCAAAAATTTGGTGGCAAGAGAAAGTTCAAAAAGAAAGCGAAGAGGCCCTGGAGATAAGTTGTAAAATATGGTCTAATAATCTTGCATCAAATTTCGATTTTTGTATTGTTAAAATCACAAACCGCGAAAGTTTATTCCTGCGAAAGATACGAAAATCTTGAATCTGCAAAAGTTTGTTCTCGCAAAAATAATTTATAAGGCTTAACAGTGAAAGTTAATTCCAAAACTTTTGCGGTTATATTTGGTGATTTTGGGAACCACAAAAGTTTCTACCCACAAAAGTTTCTTCCCTTGAAGTATTTATGAATAATTTCGCAAAAATTTGGCGTTTTTCTCTACCAACCGACCGACTGACTAACTATTACACTTGATGTGTACTATTAGCATTCCAAATTTTAATTTCAATTTTAATTGCATATGAAAGTAGGACAGTGAATTAACCCACCCACTCAGATTTTCTTCAAATTCATACCATTAGGCACACCCCATGGAGATAAGATAAACTGCAAAGTTTTAGCTCCTAACTCCTACTCGTTCTCAAGTTATCTGGTTTTAACAATTGGGCTAAATGACCCCAATTTTCATGTGCAGCCGCCATTATGGATTGGAATGTCCCAAGACTATGAATATTGGGTGCAGATTCCAAAAACAATGTCAAAAAGGTGATATCAAACACAAACACATCACCATCTTAAGATCCACTTTCAGAATATATATAGTTTTACTGATTGCTATTAGAAATTATATTACTTTAAAACCCCCAAAAAATACCAAACTTTGTGTAATTCTGTATTTATTTCATTCAGAGCCCCAAAACAGCAGGAAAGAAGTGTTAAAGAAAGTAATTACCTTAATCCACGATGTCCACGATGATTAATCCACGATGTACTATTATTAATCTAGGGTACTATAATAACAAGAGTAGATAACACATTATATACATTAACATTGGCGCTATCTTCTCAAAGTAAATGAAACCATTAAAATTACTTGTTTCACTTTCTATTTCTTTATTTAACACAATTTTCTTCTTCGTTCTTTTTTCTTTTCTTTTTTTTTTTCTTCTTTTTTTTTTTCTTTTTCTTTTATTAATAATTTAACACAATCTTTTTTTTCTGAACACAACATCTATACATAAAATCTAAAATGTGCCATTTCTTAGCACATGGGCAAGGCTAGTTGATGATGCCCCATATTTACTCATTGTGTCTGCCAGCTGGCAACGATTATCAACCCATATGACTTTAATTCCACCAAGCTTAATCATTTCGCGAAGTCTTGCAATATCCACTCTTATTCTCAAATCTTGTATAATTTTAGAGCTATGAAGGTGTTCTACCAAGGACTTGTTGTCAGTCTTGCATATGACAAGAGGAGCAGCTTTAAGATTAAATACTTCTTTTATCATTGTAGCGACGAAGTATCCAGCATCAGCAGACTCACAAAGAGCCATTGTTTCAGAGGCTAATGGACTTTTGGTAACACGATCAAGCTTTTTAGATCTCCAAGTTACAGGTGCCACTCTATTATTTCCACATAAAAATACAATTTGTGCTCCTTGAGATGCACAGCTTGGTAAACTACATGCGTTGCAACGCCATACACCATCACATTCAAATTCTCAGCTCAGGAAATCCAGACGTAACTTGGATAATTGTAATTTCTTGACAGCTTTATTTGCTTCCATTACATTTTTAACAGTAGGACTTTAACCATAATTACTGATACGACAACTATCAAATGAACAATCTGGTCTTGTTTGAGATGTGACCCACAATAATTGTATACTTTTTCTTCTTCAATCAATAAATCTTCTTTCTCTGCAAACCTTTCCAGTGAGAGTTCAATTGGTTTGACAGTATCAATATATATTTGTTCTGATCGATAAAAACTTCAGAGGATGTTTGTACAATATTCAAACCAATATACCTGAACGCTCCATTTTCTTGTTTGCTTATTTTAAAAAATTTTACAAATTCGTCAATAACACATTCTTTCCACTTCACAGTGCCACAGAAAATAAAGTCGTCAAGATATCATGCCATATAAACATTGCATTATCATAAAGCATTATCCCACCAAGATCTGTTAAAACTTTCTCAACTCGATTGTACCATTCTCTTGGAGCTTCGTTCAATCTATATATACAGTGTTGAAGCTTCCAGATCTTGCCTTCTTTTGAAAATTCTGTTGGTGGACAAACAAAAATGTCTCTTTTGATATCATTTCCTTGTAGAAACGCTGATGTAATATCAAGAACTGAACTTTTAATTCCCAACCCGTCATAGTGGCTGATACAAATACCATTCGTAGAGATTGGCGACTACATGTTGGAGAATCTGTCCTACCATCTACATTTTCTTCAAAACCTCTAGCTACTAGACGAGCCTTTAAACGTTTACTACCATCTTCTCTCTCTTTTTCGGTAATAACCCATTTACAAGATACGTTTTTTTGACCACAATCATTTACCCATTTATAAACGCAATGATCATATATATTGATTAATTCTTTTTCTTTTGCATCTATTACTGCCTGGCGATATTCATCTGAAGCTGATAACATCAAAACATCCTCTTCAGTATTCAGTTTTCTCCACTACGACACTTCTTTCCAATTTATAATGCTAGGTTCATTTTTCCTGGCCGTTTGAACATTTACCCAGTCTTTAGAATTTCCAGATCTTTTTGGTTGTCTTGATTAACATTTGATCTTGGTTTTACATGCTTAGTGAATTTTGACTTTGAAGACTTTGATGCCTGTATTTCTTGAGCTCTTCTTTCATCTACATCACTAATTTCAATGTCTGTGTTTACATCATTATCTAGTATCGTGTTGTCTGCGTTTTCACAATCATTTTGGTTTGTCAATTGTGTTTCATTGCCACAACCATTATCATCATTCTGGTCATTTGCTACATTCCGGTCATTTGCTACATTATTGTCATCATCAATAATAGTTCCATCCATATCACTACTTGAAGAATCACTTTCATGTTCATAATCATCATGTGTGTCGAGGATGACATCGATATTGTGAACTCCTTTCCAAGAACTGTGCCTGCGCCTTTCCATCCTTTAGTAGATTTTCTTTTATAAAATACTTTTGCACCATTTTCATAATTTTCTTCGTTATATGTTCTAACGTTATGCCTTAGTGCACGATTAATCTTTTAACTAGATTCTGATTTTATAAAATTCTCTCTTGCCCTGTGTAATGCGTTCAAATTAGGTTGAACAATTTCACTGGAAGTGGATGTCTCAAGAGCTGGTTGCAAATCTGAAATTACTAAAGGCAAATTCACATTTGATCCAAATACCAGTTGGTTTAGTGAATAACCCCCTTGATTCTGCAATGCATTCTTTGCTGAGACTGCCCAAGCGAGAGCAGTCTCTATGTCCCATTTTGCATCTTCCATTGTTTTCAGCATTGATTCATATAACACCTTGTTATTCCTTTCTGCAATACCATTACTAAATGGTGCTTCTCCAGGTGTTGTACTTGTCACAATATCCAATTTCTCACTCTTTTCTTAAAAACCTCATTGCAGAATTCTCCACCACAATCATTATGACATATTTTAGGAGAACCGAAATAAGCAATCCACATTTGAAAAAGGCGACATACTACAATTTTCTTTTTCGTTATCTTGATAAAACATGCTGCATTATATCTTGCACCACCATCAATCAAATACAATATCTATATTTTTCCTTTTTCAACCTCCTTCAGATCCATGCATACAACATCATTAAATTTATTTGCTATCAGAAAACCTACAATAGGTCTAGATTTAGGTTTCCTATACAATTGGCAGAATTTACAAGTATCACAGCAAATTTCTATTAGATTGAAAACCCTTTGTCATTGCATCCACTAGTCTTCAGCAACTGAATGAGTCATTCCTTTGAAGAATGACAAAACTGACGATAATGCCTTTTTCCTCTTTTCATCTGTAGTTAATCTGTTAAAACTTTCTAGATTAAACACAAAATTGCAGTTCTCATCAGCCAATACAGTCAGCTATACACTAATGACCAGACAAGTTGCATTTTAGTTGCACTACTTGACCATCAATGAAAGCTTTATGACTTGAAAAATCAATTTTCATATATTTACTTATTAGTAAGGAAATGTCATTTTTGACAACATCAACAGCTATTACTCTGTTAATTTTACCTAATGTAACAGGTATACTAACGGTTTTCAAATCTTACTTTCCACACCATCACCTAAACAGAATAAAGACTTTCCAGGTGCTTCACTTTTAAACACATCATTCTGCTTATCACTCAAGTTTGAAATAAATTCTTCAACTCATGTTTCACCAGCCACTGTCTTTGTGTACGCACTATCTAGGATTCCCTTTCCTAATGATTCCTGCATCGTGTTTCGAGTCCCTGAGTCAAACTTTCCCGTCAATAGCGTAACATGGTACCGTCATGTTTGTTTCTTCAATCTTCTCTCGATGATGACATGTTGCAGCAAAATGTTTTGTTGATTCACAGGTATGACGTCGCAATGCTTTACCTTCAAAATCAACTGGATCATACTTCTTTTTCCTTGTTCCATTTTAGCTACCCTAGGAAACTTTCTTCCACCTCGTCTTGTTTCACTGGAACAATATCTGCACTATCTTTAAATGAATCACCAAACACTTTTTGCAGTTTATCCTTAATATCAGCATATTCTATCTTTGCTATTGCTCTTGCAAGCTTTTCCAAGTCTGATGATAGATTTGCAGCCTGAAGTAAGAAAAATGCTTGAACACCAGTCAGAAGATCCAACTTATAACACTTTACATCTCTGTATCGTTTTTCATATTTCACGATAAAAGTTGAAAAATTCTCACCAGTGCATCTGCGATATTCAACAAATTCTTTGAATGCATAATAAGACCTTGTTGTTTCGTCTATTTGAAAAATTTCATCTAACGTTTTCATAATAGCCTTGACTCAATCATCTTTTTTTAAGTCATCGACGGAAATTCCACGGACAGCCTCCCATGCTCTTCCCTTAGTAAAGGCTCTTCTTTAGTAAATAACTGTCACACTTCAACATCATTCTTCCATGCAGAGTATACGTCATCTTCATCAGGATTGAAGACCGGAGGTGCTTTTATGTTACTCGTATTGATAAGGTATACAGATATTTTAAAATTTACATTTATACCTGTATAAACAATCTATCAGGACTTTTCTTGATTTGGTGGATACTATAACCAATCGGTTACCATTTCATAAAGAAAGTAATTACCTTAATTTTGATAGTCTTTGCTTCTCCTATTCATATATGATGCACCTCCGCGATGTACTATTATTAATCTAGGGTTCTATAATAACAAGAGCAGATAACACATTATATACATTACCAAGAACATTACTGCAATATCTAAAAAGCTGAGATACTTTCCAGGCCTCGAAATTTTGAGCTTGGACGGAACCTTATTTTGGGTTACGTGAAATAAAGGTTACGGAACCTGTGGGTCCCGTTTAAATGGATTCCATTAATTTGTGTTACGGTAACGATCGCTTCTGTGACGGGTTCCGTTATATTACTTCGCTCCCAAGGCAATTAATTTATTTTTAATTCGTGAGGCCCGGGAATTTCATCTCACTGTCTCGCAAACCAAAAACGGACAGATTGGCATGGTATGAGGTTGGACCGTTAACATTGATTAAGATTGTTAATTCCAGTTTTATTTGCAAGTTCTATTATTAACGTCTCCAAGAGCTTAATAATTTAGACCATAATTGAGTACACTGCCCTGAGCCCAAAGAAATTTATTTTGAGCTTAAAATATCAAAAACGCTTTCCATGGAGGCATGGTAAGTAGTTACTTTGCCCTTATAATGGATCAAAATGCCCCTTGTTTGAAAATCGCATTCATGTCCTGCCCTTCTAGAATAAGCCCTTGTCGTTATTGTTACTTAGATTCGTCTTAAATACGACTGTTAAATCCAGTTTTATATGCGAGTAAAAAGATGTTGTATATACGTTGTTACTGTTACTTTGATCCCTCTTAAGTATGACTGTTAATTCCAGTTCCATATCCGAGTAAAAGGACATTGTATGAACGTTGTAATGGTTACTTAAGATCCGTCTTAATATGACTATTAATTCCAGTATTTTATGCGAGTGAAAGAACGTTGTTTTAACGTCACTATTGCTACTCATATCAATAAAAGCCTGAAGTACACAACATGATGAGGTGAAAAATGTGAGACTGCAAAAGAAACATAGCAAAAGAAGCCATAAATCGGTTCCGTTAGTGATAACCTCACGGAATCCATACAGAACCAGAACGATTGTTACCGTGATATTTCAAAGCCTGCTTTCATTGCTCTGGTTTTGACTAAAATATGTCTAAACTTCAGATTTTCGCAATATGTTCACATTTTCAATTCTCACTATTATAAGAAAGGTCCAGTTAAGTTTAATCCCTTCGCCTGCTCTTGTGCATTTGGTATACATTGAGGAAATAGCTTTAGGCATGTTTATAACAAAAGCTATCTGCAATGACGAGCCTCTAAAGTAACACTCCAATAACGATTTTTCCCTAGATTCTTCCTGAAAATACCAGATACTTGAACATCTAAGAAATTTCTCTGCCAAACTGACATTTTGCAGGAAATTAGTCCTAGTACTAACATTCTTAAAAATTTCAACTTTTTACAGATAGGGCAACAGCTGAGATGGCTCGCTAAGTCTGTCATGTTGATTTATTACGCAAATAATTGCTAAGAATTAAAACTTAAAATGTATGTGTATGCTTTTGGATTCTATGCCCTCAAAAATGGTCAAGTACAGATTTTCATGGTCCAAGGACATTCCAGTCATTATTTATCAAGGTTTCTGAACGAAGGGAAATTCGTAATTGCGGCCGCACCTGAAAATATGGCCAATTTAACCCAATTTTCAAAATCCAATAACTTGGGAACGAGTACAAGTTAGGAGCTGCTACGCATTTTTATTGCCTCATATGGGTGAACATTATGATGTGAATTTAAAGAAATTCTTAAGGGGTGGGTTACAAAATTGTTTGTCCTACTTTTATATGGAATTACTCGGGCATATAAGCCCCCCCTTATCTAAAACAAGATTAGCTTCGTTTTAGAACTTGAATTTTTGCAAGGTTTTAGCAGCCATGGTGTAGTTCCTAAAACAACAGGTTTTTGTTTGCTCCAAAAAGCTTCAAATAGCTTGAAAGACCTTACTGACACAATAGAAAATCGAATAGATTTATATCAAGATAGCAATCTTCCCTTTTTATATATCTCTGGTTCGGGATTCCTGGCCTGGGTTCGGGAATTCAAAAATTAAAAGTAAAAAAAAGCATATACTGGACCCCAAAGCACTATGAATTCGAAATTCTCACAGAAAAACAATAATCAGACAATAGAAAGTCAAATTCAATCAAAATAAATATTTAGTTTTGCCCCATTGCAATGATTTTGATGGATATTCATGGTGAGTTCCGAGAAAAGGCTGAAAGCAACCTTCTGTGATTTCTTTGTGTGGCTTGATATCAAGCCCCCTATTTAAATCGCTCTTTCAAGAGGTACTGTACCTACATTATAGGCTATAAGTTTGAAATCACTAAACAACACACGAGGTAAGGTAGTAAAGTACACCAGGGTTTGAATAAGCAAATCACAACTTTCAAACCCAGTTGAACATCTTGCGAATCAAATGCACTGGCTGGCAACAGGGCTGTATCCAGGGTCCATTTGGGCGCTACCGTTTGTGTTAATGCAAACTAAGTTAGCATTCTACAAGCATTATATTGTTAGCAGAGTTTTACTAAGACACTCTGATACTCCCTAGGAGGGTTCCTCGCTCATAAATTTTACTTATTTTATTTTTATATACCAGATGAATATTATATGCATCCTAAAAACGTTTAAACGACGTTCTTTCACTCGAACGACGTCCGACGTAATGTAACGAAAATGATATGGTTTTGAAATCTCCTGAGATGGAGATAGGGTAATTTTTCAGAAGGTACCTTGAGCAATTCCATACAAACCGTTAAAACGGCATTTTCCCTATCTCCTTACAGTTGTAATGCGTTAT
Source organism: Bougainvillia muscus (assembly GCA_032352715.1). Taxonomy (NCBI): domain Eukaryota; kingdom Metazoa; phylum Cnidaria; class Hydrozoa; order Anthoathecata; family Bougainvilliidae; genus Bougainvillia; species Bougainvillia muscus. The sequence continues at coordinate 2,600 of JAUCNQ010019569.1, read as the reverse complement.
ACATTAAAATATTGCTTCTTGGTTTGGGGGCCCATACCAGTACCGGTATCGAATTACGTCTGGATACGGCCCTGGGCAAATGTATTTAATTGCGAAACCAAATTCGCTTTTTGTTTAAATAAATTTATCATTTGGAATATCTACCGAATCAACTTTTTCTTTCTTGTTCGAATCCCCTGATGTTGGTTCTCCTTAACAACAGACCAGTAGTAGGTAAATAATAGATATTGATAAATGACCATAATATTTCAATACCTGCACAACAAGGCAACCGATAAGGCTAGATAAATATGTCATCAATTAAACGTAAAACGCCTAAATACTGTACATAAGCATACGGTTCAATATACAATTTATTACATTCTTTATCATTTTTGTAGGTCCGAGATGGTCGTCATGGAACTTGGGTGTCTTTTTTTGCATACGATGTGCTGGAATCCACAGGGCCTTAGGAGTGCATATTTCTAAAGTTAAATCAGTAGATTTGGACAGTTGGACTACAGATCAGATTGAGGTACCATCCACAAAGTTTGTATCATAAATCCTACCATTTTTATCACAGAAGAAGTATCTTTGTACATACTAAAGTGTTTCCAAAGGCACTTCTTCTGAAGAATGATGGACATTAATATGAATCTCAACTGTGCATATGGTTGAACTTGCAACAAAGTAAATACATCTCAAAAGACCTTACTATTTTCATCTGATTCCCTGTGCCCTGTCTATATATTTACTCCAAGAGGGGATATGGAGGACGTGTTCTAATGGTACTTGAAGTTTGCAATTGAGCTAGGAATTATATGTATTTATACACCGATCTGTTAAACACTCTCATTAACCATTTCAATTCCAATCAACCGTTGTTTTATTGTCTGATACAAACATTAATTTTGTGAAACTGAAAGGAAAAGTCTGTTTGATAAACTTCTCTTTAATATCATATGGCTATAACTTAATAAGAACTCTGAAATTAAGAGCTTTGTGAAAGCTATCTATATGCTTGTAGGGACTACTACCAAAGCATTCTAAAATGAAACTTATAAGTGATAGAATCGTTGGAGTGAACAAAGGAGCACTCTTTTGTTATGATGTGATGAATGAATTAATGAAGGTTGCTTATTTTTTCTGTTTAGCATATCTTAAAATGGGGTAATAAGCGAGCATCAGAATACTTTGAATGCTTTTTACCGAAAGACTTCACTAGACCACAAGGAAATCAGTATCTTTTCTTCACTAAAATCTACCAATCTCAGTTCCATAAGAAGGGGAATTGTTTTAGTAAATGCGAATGTAGCAAAAAAACAATCAAAGAAAATTGACTGAACAAAAATTAGAGCAATCTCTCATGAATTACCTAATTTCGATTCAATCTCTGTTAAACTGTAGATTATTAGTTTTTTTAAATTTTATTTTGTTCTGTTAGGAACTATTTACAAAATTTGTATATCTGAATGCGCAACGACACCTTCTGAGATTGAAACAATTAAAATAATTAACTTAGATTTTTCCAGTGTATCAGACTATAAAAGTTGTGTGCGTTTGGTTTGAGCTGATTGAGGAAACGTTTTCACAAAAGAAATTTGTAAATTGTTAGCTTGAGTTTTGTACATTTTATTGATAGTTTCTTTAACTAGAAATGTAGTGCGGTTGAGACTTTCATTCGTAACAAGTATGAGAAGAAATTATATGCAATGAAGGATGGAGAACCAGAGCCAAATCCGTCTAGCAAATTAAATCGATTAAAAGAAACTACTGTCTCGGAAAAAGATAAAAAGGTAAAATTCGAGCCTATTTCTGAGTATGCAATTGATTTTCTGAATGAAAATCGACAGTCCCTTAGCAACCAGGGCCAAATCCAGAGATTTTTTGGGCATACCAGTAGAGGTGTGGATAGGATTTGATATCTTTGCTACCAGGGAAATATATGTCTTTCTTAAACTGCAAGAAGTTCAGGATGTGAAAACCAGCCTACTATAATGCCCTATCTGTGAAGTAAAAGGGAGGAGTGAAAATCTCTATTATCTTTTGATCGCCTTGCAGTGCTTCGGTTATCAGATAATTTAAAAGATATATGACGAAATCTTCTCCAGAGGGTAACGATCCGTTTTCGACTTGGGGTAGCAAAAAATCGATTTACTTTGTAGGTACTGTCCACAATTTCGTAAGGAAATTCGTAGGGAAGGAGTGTCTTCCTTAGTATTCACAAAGACATATTTTCTGTATGAAAATTGATACGAATTTCCATAGGAATTTTGTGGACGGTCCCTTTTTCATCCAGCAAGTGATAAACAACTTCCGTATAAAAGAACATGTACTTGCTTGTTTAGAAAATTAAATCAGATTCAAAAAATGCATTTAAAAGTTACTGGGAGAAACAGAATTTTTCCAAAAATATGAAAAATCTAAACCCTACACTTAACTATACAAAACTCCAGACATCAGCTAAATGGATATTGTATACTTGTGGACCCACGCGCAAAATGCGCTAAGATACAAAATTTTGAAGCATAACTAAAGATTATACATTTCCTTCAATTAAACACAAAAGTAATCTCGTACCTCAAACTGTTCCTTTCTCTTCTCTTTTCTTTGCCAATAAA
>JAUCNQ010019458.1:0-13688 GCA_032352715.1 Bougainvillia muscus | reverse complement strand
TGTAACACATAAGTGTTACAATAAAACTTCATCTAAGATGAAAATGAAGCGAATTGCTAAGCGAATTTGAAGCGAATATTTGAGACAGTCCCTTAGAAACTAAATTCATTCCATTCAATTTAATAGTTTTTACATTTGTCACCTGTTGCATATGTCTATTTAATTAATTCGCTGTGAATAACAATATTAAATGTAAATGTATATGTGCAAATTAAGTACAAATGTATATGTTTATTATTTACAGTATGTTCAAGCAACGTTGTCTCTTTAATTCTTGTTGCATGATAACTCGAAGTTTCTGTTTGGGAAAACATCTCGAGTTAGTTAACCCCGGATTTTTTTTTCCCGGCAGAAACTTCGAGTTAATGGTTTTCGCAAAACTTTCAAATGTTAAAAAATAGTTCGAGTTATGACGTTATAACTCGAACTTTTTTAACTCGAAGTTTCCGGACCTCTACTTAACATACATGATTGCACTTCATCTGAGATGAAAATAAAACGAATTTTGGAACGAATTTAAGAGAATAAAACATTAATGCTACCACTTGTCAATGGTATCTACATTGGTGGTTAAAATTATTTAGAACTTTTCTTGCTTTTGAAATTGCTCTGACTACATTGACGCAAATTAGAACGGCTGGCTGTTTCTATTTTTGCCGAGAGAACGCGTCAAGGCTTGGTTGTAGACACTACGAGTGAACCACAACTCAAAAGGAAGGAGTATTGTTAGTTAGTATTAGAGCACTAGTTCGACTATTTTTTACAACCATCGTAGAACTTATATGGTAGAAATTATTCATACCACACAGATTCTCTAATGCCAAGAACGATGTGGTTCGTAAAATCTCGTAATCACCAATTTTGAAATCGTGTAACTGCAACGGATTAGAATTTCCGAAAAACAGACCAACCTGTGGTTACCCGTAGAAAATACAAGACAAGCTACATAAGAAGATTCTGGTCATGATTTAACTTAGTCACAACAGTAGAAAGGTGACTAAAAATTAAATTATTATTTCTTTCTCAAAGACCACATCATCATACAAACAGCTATTAAGAATAAAAAGTTTAGTTCTTCATCATGTAACTCCGACTAGGGCTGTATCCACCACCGAGCGAAAATTCTCATGTCTTTTCTAGCGGACAAGTGCTAATTGCTCATGTTTTTACATACAGTGCAAAACGAACTTCTAAGGTTTTTGATACGCATCTAAACCATTTTATTGTTAATTCTGGAATATGCACTTATTTTGTGCAGCGTTGGCATTAATGACTATGTTGCCAGACTTCGTAACTTTATAATACGGAAAAGAACACGCCTACAAACAGATAGAGATGTTGCACGGTAATTTTGAAAACGGAATTCAACATTATTGACAAATATGGAAGTCAAAAGTTAAAATTAGATATTTACAACCGATTGATTAATTTCTATGGGAAAGTCGTTACATGAATTTCTAGATAACTCCGATCCGGATTCTATAACATTTTCTGAACCTTCTTCCCAGGTTTCCCCGCTACTTATTTTTCTAGACAAGAAAGAAATAGCAAAGAAGCACTGGACACGAGGTTGGCTTTTTCTTTTGTATGTGTCCTACTTTTATTAAATTATAAGATCATTATCTCTTTAATCTACTATCTCCACAAAATTGTCACGTAAAAGTATGTTAATTATTTTCCTTTCTTCCTGTCAATCACGCTAAGGGAAAAACAAAACTTTCAATTTTGGAGAATATTGGTATTTCGTTGGCTATACTCAAACTGCGAGAGGTATGTTAACTATTAAACGTTGAATAGTTTTAGTTTATACCTTGGTGTTCTATGAAGTATAAATTCGCCACTGCTCAATGCAGATCCTACGTCTTATAAATGTAAATCCAACTAAGCCAAACCTCTTTCTGGTCACACACTTGTTGTCGTTGTACCAAAGTTTTACTAAAGAAACTAAGATTGCCCGTCGCAGAGCATGAGACCACTTCGATTTGTGTTGATTTTTCCGATGGATAAAATATGTTGTACTTTGTTAAATAAAAGTGGCAAGGACATAGGAGCTGTTTCAAAATTGATTTTTGTCGTTCGTGTTATTTCGACCTAAGGAATAGTGTATTTATGTAGGCAACATATACAAGCGTGCTTTTTAACTTAACTGAAAACAGCGGCGGATTTAGACCTAGCCAGAAAGCACTGCACAATATCCAGCCGTATATGGACCTTTATACAGTCCGTCTAATCCCGCAGTCAGTCCGCATACGTCGGTATTAAGACAGAATGCTCGCATTCTGTCTTAAAACGGACGAATACGGACTGAAAAAAGTCCGGATACAGTTGGATTTTGTGCGGTGAAGGCTACTAACTTTAATAAGCTAACGATCATTTGTTAAACTATTGCAAATTGTTACTTATACTCTCCATTTTCTGGCTTTGACTAAGTTAAAGCGTGTTTCTGGCTTTGACTAAGTTAAAGCGGATCCACTAGCGGATAATTTGTAAAATGAGACATACCTCCTCTAATCCTTATCAAAAGATCGTTAAATCACAGTTTTAGTTTCTCTAGCATCAATGCAATGTCTTCGAAAGAAAACACAAGATTCGGAACTTTTAACATACAAAGAGGAGCAAACAAGAAAAAGACCTGCTTAGCCGACCTGCTTAGCCACTGACGGTATTATGTACCACCGAAACCAAAGTAAATGACAAAAAATATTATCATTACACTTCCAGATTACAGAAAAATACTAAAGCTGGCGTAGGTATCATTGTCAACTCAACCTGCAAAGCCGACTTCGTACCGATCAGCGATCGTATATGCAAATTATCTTTCAAAATAAATGACCATCGCAAAGTTACCCTCATCTCCACATATGCACCCACTATCGAAAAAAGCACCACAAGCTCTCTCACTGGAAAATATTTTACGATGACCTAGAGGCAACCATCAAAACAGTTCCACGAAACCAGATACTAATCATCGGAGGAGATATGATTGCTAAAACAGGATCAGCATACAGAAATGCAAAAATTGCATGGAATGGAAAAGGAGAATACAATGAAAATGGTCAAGAGCTGCTTGAAATGTGTCAACGAAGTAATCTCTATCTATCAAACACCTGCTTTCAGCACAAGATGTCACATTGTACCACCTGGCAAAATCCAACTGCGAGGCACAGAGATGGAAACATAAGGAGGAACCCCGTAAGGAACCAAATAGATTATCTGATGTTTAGACAAGACGAAATACATCTCGTTAAAGACTCAAGATCCTACAGCGGAATGCAAACGAAAAGTGACCACAGGTTAGTAATTGCCACCATGGAAGAAAAGCTAAAATCGTACAAAAGACAAAAACAAACACCTAAAATCAATTTTGACAAACTAAAAGAACGTCAAATTGCTTCTCAATACAACGAAATGCTGAAAGAAAAAATGCAAATTTGTAACAACACACAAACAGCACAAGAACAGTGGAATTTCATCACGAAGCAGATACATGAAACAGCTGAATCCACACTAGGCTTTAAACCCAAATTCCATCAAAGCACTAACCCAGAAATCGTAGCATTATCAAAAAAGCAAAAACAACTACAGATTGAGATGAATAGCAGTGACAACACAAAATGCCAGAAACTACGCAAAGAACGTAACAGCATCCTAAAACAAATCTATTAAGAAATAGAAAGAGAAAAACAAAATGACATCCTACAACTTGCAGAAAAAATAAACAACTCGAAAAATGACAGTGTCTACTAAACTCCTTCAAAGAAGACAACCAAAAGAACCTCTAATAATTCAAACAGAATCAGGTTTCACTACAAATGAGGAAATACAAGCAGAGATTATTTCAAAATTCTTTAAAAACTTTTTCAACAAACCATCAGGAGAAATAATAATTGATGCCGAACCATGTGAACTGCGAATACCTTTCACAGAAAAAGAAGTAAGATCCGCTATTTCTAAATTAAATCAAAAGAAAAGTACTGGTATTAACAACATCTGTGCAGAACATCTCCATCATGCACCACCGGGAATAGATCAAGGGATAGCAAATACACTAAACACAATAGCAAAAACAGGTGATGCTCCTATTGAAATTACACGAGGCATACTTGTTCCACTCCAAAAGGCCGGAAAGAAGGCAGGTCCATGCACAAACATCAGACTAATAATTCTCTTATCTCTACTGCGCAAAATTTTAGCTATCATCTTAATAAATCGCACGGGACAAATAATAGAACAACATATTCCACACTCAAAAGCAGCATACCAGAAAAATAGATCCACAACCGTACATGTAGCTACATACAAACTACTAGTCGAAAAAGCTATATCATCTATTGATTATAATCTTCGGATTCTATTAATGGACCTATCGAAAGCGTTTGACACCAGTCATCGTGCAACACTGATAGAAGATCTAATTAAAATCGTAGAAAAAGATGAATCGCATATGATAAAAATCATGCTCATTGACTTCCAATACACAGTTCGTTGTGGTCAATCCTATAGCAAACCTTTCTCAACTAACACTGGATCACCACAAGGAGACTGCCTGAGTGCGACATTTTTCATTTCGTATTTAGCAAAAACACTTGGATACCAATTTCAACTAAAAGATCATACCTACAGTATGCCATCGCATCTCTCAAACGAAACTCCAATCAAACTTAATTAACATGAATATAATTTACCAGAACAAAACATTCACGACATCATGAAAAAAACAATCAACATTGATACTCAATATGCTGATGGCTGTGGTTACGTAATAATAACAAATGATCCAAGAACCATCAAATACATCAAAACAACTTTACCTGGAATACTAAAAAGCCGTTATCTCTTGTGTAATGTAGAGAAAACAGACGAACATCTTGTTGGCAGAGAAAATAAAAATTTACCTGGAAAACCTGTAAATACCTACGATCAAAGCTATATACAGAAGATGATAGAAAACACCAAACAACACTTGCTACAATAGCTGTGAACATGACGTGTGGAAAAGTCGAATAAATGTGGAAGAAAAAATGAAGATTTTTAACGCTTTCATCCGTAGCGTCTACTTATATAACACCTGTCTTTGGACAGTCACAAAAACAACAAAAAATAAGATTGACGCGACACAAAGAAAACTACTGAAGAAAGCACTTGATGTAAAGTGGCCAAATGTCATATCGAATAATGGGTTAATGTGTAAAACCAAACAAGAACCTTACAAAAACAAAAAATTTGAAGGTTAGGCCATGCTCTTAGACTACCTGAAGACACTCGATGTCGACAAGCCCTTCAAGAATTCGTTAGACCTGTAAAGAAACCCCGTGGACACCCTATTAGTACATGGTTTGAGAAAGTCATGAAAGAACTTAAAGAGAAACATTGACAATATAGAGAAGCTAGCTAGTGATAGAGAGGTCTGGAAAGACATTGTTGCAAAATTTGACTAAATGTAATGTTACATGACGTGAAGCATGAAAAAAAAATAGAGCTCTGAATGCAATGTTATTAATGCTTACCCTAAGTTTTATGACATCTCTAACGGTTAATCTGATTCCAACGTCAGAGGCGGACTCAGAACACGCTTTTTCTTAGTCACAGCAGTAGAATGGAGATCCAAAACATGCTTAAAGTCATTAATTTTTAATTGCTTTTGTATGAAAATGGGTCTTTAAAGACCCATTATCATACAAAAGCTATTAAGAATTAAAACGTTTAGTTCTTTACCGTGCTGTTCTGACTAGAGCTGGATCCGCCACTGAACGTGAAATAAAGTCTGTTTGGTTTAATTTAACTGGTTTAACTAACTAGAATCGATTTATCACGGCATAAAAAGTTATGTTATCCTTTAAGGAATTTTCAGATTTCAACATGATAAAATCCTTCACGTAAAACATCAATTTTTGCAGTGTTTAGTCAATATTTATGATGGCTTAAATTAAGCTACTTCATGTTTAATCCTCTTTTGAACAACTGAACACAGATGTAAAACCACCGAAACCACAAAGAAAGTGAAAACAGAGAAGGAACTAAAGAAATACAAACGAAATAAAATCAACAGAATTTTTGTTAGTGATAAGATCACAAAGTAAGATCAACAGTTACAAACGTCACGTTGCCTGATGCTCTTAACTGGATAGAAAATGCTACCTTATTAATTCCATAGTAAATTTTATAGACTGTAATATAAAGCTTAGCATCATATGTTATCATATAGTATTCATTTAAAACGTTTGTTGACGGGAGAATCTCAGACTGAAATATTTGAGTCTGGGTTTCTTCCGTCAACAAATCTTTATACTATTATAATTCAACTCACTCAAGATGTCTTTAAAACTCACATATCATTAGTTTAACGCATCTCGACCCCGGGAATTTCATCAGTAACTGAAAGAAACAAAGAACGCTTAGATCGTGTGGGAATATTTTTTCGGGATTTCTTTGAGAAATGAAACAAACTATATTTACTTTGAGCCATTTTTTATCTGATTTATTAAAAATTTCTAAAATTAACAATTAGCTAATTAACCCTTTAATTCATAACGTTATAAAGTGGTCACACATACCTTAACAGTCCTGTAGCATATGCTGCAGGATTGTTAAAGTATATGTGACCATTTTTTGTCATCATGAATTAACGGGTTAACTATTCGACTATCATATACTTATCTTCCCTAGGATTGTTCCATTGTAGCCTGTTTTCAAAACAATAAAACGGAGACAAAAAATCATAATTTGTAATAGTTTAACAGTTAGCCGGTAGCCACTTAAAGGCTAATGATTATTTATTAACTATTATAGGTTAACTTTACTCTCCATCTTATTGCTTGGGCTAGGTCTTAATCCGCAACTGATGCTAAAAACGTTTATGTCGAAGTACCATATTTGTAAATAGGCCCTGACTAAATCAATCTACAAACAAAACGAACGAAAACTGATAATTAATTAGCTTTAAACTTATAAGAAGAAGCACTGCACAAAATCCAACTGTATCCGGACTTTTTTTAGTCCGTATTCGTCCGTATTAATACCGACGTATACGGACTGAATACAGGAGTAGACGGACTGTATAAAGGTCCGGATACAGCTAGATTTTGTGCAGTGTATACTTATGAAACAAAGTGTTTTATCTGTAAAAACATTAAAGGACAACATTAACAGTTTATACAGTGGTGGAATTTGTATCAATAACACTGAAACACTTGACTGTATCTAAAAGTTATCCAGATACCGTATTGTATGTCCATATTGTATATCTTATTTTTATCTATATTCACAGTTAAACAACAAATTGATACAACTTGGGGTCTTAATGTTGCAGTTTTGACCGTTATTTGATCATACTCTAGTTCTTTATTCTTTTCCTTTATAAATTTATGTACATATATATATATATATTTAAGAAAATATTATTTGTGAAATCAATTACGATTCGTTATCATTACTAGTAATAGTTTCCAAACAAAGTTTCCCTTTAAAGAATTTATCATGCAACCAATAAAAATTTGGTGTAGAACTCCAGATTTCTGCAGGTTGTATGATAAAACCCATAAAGAAAACCGAAATATTTCATACCCTGAAAATTGTTTTAAAAAAAATATTTGAGAAGACGAAATTTAGTGATAACATTTTGTCTGATCAGCCACTGTTTGAAAGGTTATCATTTAACGAATTTGTCAAACAACCTCCTGATAGATGGGTCATGATTTTAACAGGTTGTTTGATAAATTCCTTAGCGTACAAACAGTATTTCTTATAAAGTGAGATATGGATAATTATGATAAAAAGCGTAATTGATTCAAAGACTGTTTTACACTATAGATTCAACCATTACTCTTTGTTTTCTATGAAAGTCTGGTGTACCCTCTTGTACACGTAAGTTCTTTGACTTTGTTGGTAAACTTTTTGCTCTCTTTTTAAAGATTTTATTGAAAAAATGTTCTTTATGGTGTTTTGAAGATTTTACAATGAAATTTTGCAAATTATCGTCATATTCATCGTTATCATTATCAGTGGAATAATTACTACAATATTCGTATCTTGAAGTCTCTGGTGTGTCTGCAGAATTACTTCTGGACTTTCTTATGTCTATTAAACTTTTTGGTCGTTGTTGACGTTTTGATAGTTCATTAACACTCAACGAAGGAGATTTTTCATCAGTCTGTAAAAACCAAGGTAAAGGAGAAGTAGAATTTCGACACAACAAGTCCCTTTGAGATAGATATTTTTTGTTGTGTTCCTTGTGTGGCGATGGTGATGGCGTTGATGTAACACAATGTGATCTAGAACGACTTCTTCGTTCATAATGATATAATTCTGACGTCAATGACGACGAATCACTATCACTAGAACATAAGTGAGTATTTGAACGAACTCGTGAGTCTGAATGTTTTAAGATGCTTGCAACTTGCATACCAGGGTATAACGCAGAATTAGATTTGCAAGATGTTTCTGGACTAGAACATTCGATAAATGACAAATCATGCTCGACATGGTTGACGTTTAATCTACCCATTGCACTATGTGATCTCTTGTTGCGTTCAAGATTTTTATAATAAAGCTGTTCTTCGGTATGGTTGTCTATGTCTATAACAGTTTCAATGAGAGTATTTTCTGCAGTTTCATTGGTTGATTGTTCACTGCCTCCATACACAGATGAACCATCACTGTGATAACGTTCATTATCACTATCCGTCCCATAATCAGACGCTGTATATACACTGTTCATACTAGCATCATGGTAATGACAATTGATCAAATTGTAATTTTCATCTAAATCATTAGTATCTGCAAGGTCTATTCTTATAGAAGGACGAGTAGATTTTTCTGTTGAAGCACGAGCAATGGTATAGTTTAATATCTTGTGTTCGTTACAACCATGACTTTGTGTTTTCGTTACAGTTTTGTGTAGTTTCTTGTCAACTTGTGGAGAGTCGCTACAACTTCTTGAACGGGTCATGTCTTTATTATTACCTTGACTAAATATATTTTCACAACTTTTTGTGTATTCATTTTTAAAATTATTCCTCATTAATAAATCTGAATTACTTGAACCAGAAACCATATTTCTTAATTTCCCTCCAACATTTTCACAACGTTCTATAAATGTTTTTGATCTTGTACGATTTAACGTTTCTTTTTCTTTTTTATTACACCCATATCCAGTGATATCACCCATACTCATATGTCGTTTTGAAGTTGTAAGTAATGTTTGTTGTTGTTTTTTTGCTAGATCAATATCCATTTCAAGTGTGTGTTCTAAATAACTGAATGGATTGTAGACTAATGTCTCAACACTTTCTTCCTTGACAACCATGTTTTCTGTTCTTAAATCCTAAAGAGAAATAATCAATAAAATTAAAGAAAGGGTTTGGTTACACACTCTGCATTTGACGTTCATAGGTCACATGTCTACTGAGTAGAACCCAGTAAACCGTGTAAACAAATTTTATGTCAGGTGTCAGGTATATTCCACGAGATGAACTACAACAACCTTCAAGCCTGTACAACTCACACATGTACAGAAGATTGATTCGATAAGACTCTTGTCATCTTCCATATATGTGAGTTGAACATGCTTGTAGTTTGTCGCAAAATATATTCTTAGAAAACATAAAAAAAATTATAAATTATTACATCAAAGATTGTTTAATCATTCTATGCTGCAAGCCCATGTAATTATCAATCAGTGTCAGATTTCTGCTACTTATGTAGCAAAAATCAAACAATGATTGGTAATCACTTACATCTTCGGCGATGAATAGGTTTGTTATGAGAAAAAATCAACTCCAAACAGGGTCATTTAATCCTTAATTAGAATGACACTGCATCAGAAATGATATATAATTCCAGTAAATCAGCAATGGTCTGCAAGTTCTTAATTGAAAATCTGCTTTCCTTTATTTTATTTTAAATATTTGTACAGTCACACAAACCGTTATGTATAACCACCTTAAACCACAAAATGTAACTGACAAATTTAAATAATAATTCTTGAAGTTGTACCATCATTTAAAATCATAAAAGTATTTGTTTCACCCTCTAATACATACAATAAACCTTTAAATAATTAAAGGAATGACGTAGGATACCATGCTTTCAGTATGGCTTCTTACCTCAAGCCTTTAATATTTTTATACTCTGTTTTGTAATCAATTTATTCAAGGAAATAAATTTGCAACTTTAATTACTATATCAAAGGATGCCGACATGAATAATAAGATGATTAACTGATACGCTGCAAGCTAATCAATATTTTGTAATAATATATATATATACAAACTTTTTATTGGTTACTTATGACAAGATACGTCATAATTAACCAATGATGATGTATTGATTATTAATAATATAAGTTTAGTTTAATTTACGTTATCTGATATGGTGGGCCAAAATTGTGATATTCCAACATTTAATAAAAGGATTCGGACGTTCACTAATTTAACACTAATTATTTAAAAAATATAATAAATCACAAAATTTTCCTGTTAACAAATTCAGTGATGTCATTGATTACGAATCATTGTTTGATTTCTGCTACAGATGTAGCAGAAATCGAACAATGATTGGTAATCATAGCAGCTTGCGGCACTGAATGAGTTACCCTATGTTACTTCACTAACTACATATAAACACAAATAACAAATACATTCACTGCCTGAACCTTTACAAATACTAACCTATCATTTCCTTTACCTCTTAGGAGACCTGTGGGTTGTAAAAACATTACATTGCTAACTGACATTTTTAATCCAATCAAATTACTTAATTTTAACCCCTTTGTTTTTTTGTTAGACAAGTTGGAAATGCGTCAAGTTTTTGTTGGAGACAGTTTTGCATAAAGTATGTGGGAAGGGTATTTAGAAATAATAATAATAATAATAAACAGCAACTACACCCTTTCTAAATGAAGAAGCCATAATTATTCGTTTTAACAACTTAGCGTAAACAATAAAATGGAGAACAAATGCAATTACTTTTTAATAGCTTAACATTTGGCATATGTTAAAAAAGATAATCAGGTTTTTAAACTCCATCTTGGTGCTATGACTAAGTCTGCATCCAATATATTGTGACTCCATTTTAGCATTTTCTTTATCCGATACTAACATACCAAAATTTTTATCTATTCCACATTTTATTGATAGGGAAGTAAAAGAAAAGTATTTGATTGGAAGATAAATGCGACACTTAAAATGATACATTATTGTCATCTAATCAATTAGTTTAAGTAAATTATTAAGTGATGTCATGACAATCTACATCAATTCCCCTGGAGATAAGTTCCAATATTTTGCTTTAACTTGTTTACATTATGTCGTTCTATCCAGCACGACCCTAAAAAACAACGTTGTGACGAGCGATATTCCAACATCCGAGGTGGATTCAGAACATGTTTTTACCTAGTCAGAAGAATAGATTGAAGACCCAAAGTATTTAATTTTTATTTACTTAATTTATGATGATGGATATCCTTAGATCCATCAACATTCATTACCCAGCTGGCACACGACGCTAAAACAACGTCTTAGCAACGTTATTACAACGTTTAACGTTGTAATAACGTTGCTACAACGTTGTTTTAGCGTTGTGTGCCAGCTGGGTACGCTTTATATGAATTATAACTTCTAGTACTCTATCATGATGCTCTAACTAGGGTTGGATCCTCTCCTGTACCTTTCTTCTGTTTTTTTTCATGTCGTTAGGGTAAATATCTCTTTAACCTGAAATATCTGAAAAAGAATGCCATAAAAGTATTTTATATTTTATCATCATCATATTTTAAAGTATTACCACATATCTAATTACGTATAGCTCCTAACAAACTTTTTGATAAAAATAGTAACTTATCTGTGTTATCCTATATTCGTGAGAGATCGTATCTTAAATAATTGTCGTTTCACATCAGAAGAAGCAGCGGATCCAGGCATCCCTAGTCAATGCATCATAGTAAAGAATTGTTGCCATTTGGATCTTCATTTTACTGATGTATCTAAGGGTTCGTCTCAAGAATTCGCTTAAATTCGCTTCACAATTCGATTCATTTCTATTAATTTTCATCTCAGATGAAGTGTTATTGTGCATACTTTGTATGCACAATAACACTTCATCTGAAGTGAAAATGAAGCAATTTATGAAGCGAATTAAAGCGAATTTTTGGAGACGAACCCTAATTAAATGTTTATCTTTTATGCACCATGTCCACAAAATGTTTATGCTGACTTCAGAATTCTTACAAGACTTTTTTTTCTCCGTAAATTTGCACCAATCATTATTACAAAAAAGTGTTTTTATTGCATACTTTGTATCTAGGAAGATGTTTGTATTCACAATGATGAAATTTTCTGAAATAATATTGAAAACGATTTGAGAAATGACATTTTAAGAGGAAGAAAATGCAAGTTGCCTGTAGAAATATGCAATTTTTTGGACATTGTGCATTAAAGATAAACATTTGTTTAGGGACCGTTCACAAAACTCGAATGGAAATTGTCCCATTTTCATTACAAAAGAAGTGTCTTTGTGCATACTAAGTATGCACAAAAGACAGAAAAGAAACGAATTTCCATAATAGTTTTGTGGACAGGCCCTTATAGTTGTTTCGTATGTTACCGTAATTAGTAGAGTTATTTTTTTCTGTTTCCACATGTGTAATGTTTAAATTTTGAATTGTTAGCTACAGTACTTGAAAACGTTTTTTTCCTAGCCCTCCTAGTAAACCTTTGTAATCCTTCCCCAGACCATTCTGAAAATTTAAAGTGTTCTTTTATATTTTATGCAAATATTTTGCACTCCATTAGAGTCATGGTATGCTGAATGTTTCTGAGATATGCTATTACTAGGGAAGTGTACTTAACTGAGCTGGAAGGTCAATGACCTTGTGGATTGGGAAGGGGGAGGAGATCTTGTGTGGCACTTCTCCTGATACGAAAGTGTTAAATCCATGGACAATACCTAAGTAACTAAGTACTAAACTATTGACTAGGTTAAGTACAGTGGTACAAGAAAGAGACAAAACTAATTAAATTTTCATAGTAAAGAAAGTGGTCAAGGCTGATGACATTTTGTTAAACTATCAAACATTAATAACTTTGAGTTAGGGCTCGTCTCAAAAATTCTTTTAAATTCGCTTCACAATTCGCTTTATTCCTATTAATTTTCATCTCAGATGAAGTGTTATTGTGCATACTATGTATGCACAATAACACTCCATCTGAGGTGAAAATGAAGCGAATTTTTGAGACAAAGCCTTATTGTGTACTGGTTTTGGTGGCTAGTTTGACTAGAACACTCTATATAACTGCCTATAAAACTAAAGACGAATAGTGGTTTCTACTTTTCGTACGGAATATTATGTTTTACATTTAGGATTTTATCAAGCAACCCTGAAACTTCGGATATCAGCAGGTTGTTTGATAAAATCGTTACAACACAACATTGGGTTCGTCTCAAGAATTCGCTTCACAAATCGCTTCATTTTGACCTCGGATGAAGTATTATTGTGCATACTTGTATGCACAATAACACTTCGCCTGAGATGAAAATTGACAGGAATGAAGCGAATTTATAAAACGATTTTTTTACAACAACATAAATATTCACGTAGTGTCAAATCTTTATGTATGGTCGGAAGCAGCCATCTGTACGTGTTCTTCAAATTATGTGTTCGGTAAATATTTGAAAAATTCCTACAGAAGTGT
>JAUCNQ010019347.1:0-13689 GCA_032352715.1 Bougainvillia muscus | reverse complement strand
TACGTGTTACAATAACACTTCATCTAAGGTGAAAATGAAGCGAATTATGAAGCGAATTTAAGCGAATTTTTGAGACGCTCCCTTAGTTCTGTATGTACAGTGCCACTTCTTCTGAAATGAAAATGAAACAAATGTGGCATGTGGGATTTCGAGATGTAACCTTAAACATCTTATATTGCTGTCATGAATCCAACCTTATGTGAACAATTATTTGACTGATTGAAGCTTTCATGATTGATGACACACCAGTCCAATCAGTTAAATATTGGCAATTCTTATATATGTAAAAAAGCCCTAAAGATACATAGTTTTTAAAGAAAACTAGGTATTTTTAGGACTATTTTACATAAAAGGGGTAATGTTTTTAATCATAATAGCAGGGGTAGCGTCTGAATTACGGACTCTTAAAAGTCCTGGCTTAGGGCCTGGACACACTTACCTTTGTTACTTTCAACTAGAATATATTGATTATTAGCAGACGGTGCAGCATATCCAGTATGAAGATTCATTGATGTACCATAAGTATACGAAGGTTCAGAGAAACTATCAACACGATTTAAACATTGTTTTGCTGCTATTGATTCTGATTGGTCAGATCTGGAGTAACTCTAAAATAAACGTATAAGAATCTTGATTAAGTGTCCTAATTAAATTGCTAGTAGGGTGAAGTTGGTGTGAGTTCTAACCTCACTACTTCTAATATGTTATACATGACCATTCTCTACAGTGAGTGTCAGAAGATTCTGTGTCCTGTAGAACATAACATTGGAGCGAGTTCTCTTCCTAACTCTCACATGCATAATGAATTTATTTATTTTATTTTCACAATATTAAGACACGAATGCTAAATCAGTATAAATACACTGTTTTCCATTTAGGTCGTGTTAAATAAAGGGAATTAACCTAATTAAGTGGATCTGTTCGATTTTCATCTCAGAAGAAGTGTCTTTGTACATACTAAGTATGTACAAGAGTATTCTATGTATACTATTTATTAACTAATCCCCTATTGATAATGTGGATTGCTATGAATTGTTATCATAAAATAATCTCATAAAATCATACCTCATTACAAATAACATCATTATGGAAATTCGTATTTATTTTCATACAGATATAGAGAGTCTTTGAAGTGAATGCATGAAGCACGAATTTGTGAGACGGTTTTCTAGGAATCGTTCACAAATTTTGTACCACAGCTATTGTTTAAGGGTTCGTCTCCGAAATTCGCTTAAATTCGCTTCACAATTCGCTTCATTTTCACCTTAGATGAAGTGTTATTGTCACACGTAAGTGTTACAATAACACTTCATCTAAGGTGAAAATGAAGCGAATTTTGTAGCGAATTTAAACGAATTTAAGCGAATTTTTTGAGACGGTTCCTAAGAACAAATTCTTTGTGCATACAAAACATGCTGAAAGACACTTCTTCTATAACTAAAATTTCTTTATAGGAAGTATGTAGACAAGCATTTAGGGTTATTAGGATTAAAGTCATTTACGATAAAGTTGTTTGAAATTTACCTATTCAAAACCTGAACAATAACACAAGAGAAATATTTGTATTGGGTATAAAAAGACAACTGGGCCCTCTACAAAATTCGTATTATAGTACTAACCATTTTCATCACAGAAGAAGTGTTTCTGTGCATACCAAGTATGCACAAAAACCCACTCCTTCTGTATGAAAATTGATACGAATCTCGATACAAACTTTGTGTCCCTTACTTGAATGTTAAGAGCATGTGCCAGTTGTTGAGGTGTACTGATACTGGAGGTTCGTTGAAGATCGGTGTTTGTTGAATTATGTCTCATGCGGCCATGGTCAGCAGTATTAATATTTGACATACGTTGAGTTGAATTGTGCCTGATGCGTCCTAGTTCACTATTTGTAAGTTCGTTAGCAGAGCTATTAATAAACTCTTCTTCCATTAGGAGTGCAGTCTGTTCTTCCTTTTTGGCTTTATGAGGCATTATAGGCGCCATCTTACACGCCAACAAGAAACCTTCAAACTAGCATTACTGCCATTTTTATATATTTAGTACTAAAAATAAGGGTTACCGAATAGGGAAGCGTCACATCAGTTGAGTGAGAGCAATTTTTAATTAAAAAAAGCACCATAACTACCCAGTTTGCCATGAAACTTAGGTATTTTTAGGATTATTTTACATAAAAGGGTTACGTTCAACATCATAATTCAAGGGACAGCATCCGATAAGCATACACTTTAAAAGGGCTTGATTGGTGTTTGATCATATGTTTAAGTTCTAATCATGTAGGTAAACAACAAACAGATATAACAAACGTACAAACGTCACCTGTTAACCTTTTGAGCCCACTAAATTTATATGTTGCGACTCCACAGCCAGCAGGATTTCTCCCATTTTTGAAACTTTTTAGAAAATTTCTATATCTCGTGAACCATTCAACGTAATGAGATGATCTACCCCATTTTGGAAAGGATATACAATAAGGAATCAGCAGAAAACATCATTTCTGCATACAAGTAAAGGCCATTTTCTCCCTGGAACAGTATCAGGGTGGAAAAAAACGCCAAATACGAAAAATCACTTTGGGCAGAATGGGCGGAAACTACTAAATAAACAGTATAAACTAAATGGATATACTCAATAGGTTCTAAAGATAACATAATTGGAAGAAATAGCATCCCGGTGCTTCTTTATAGCACGATAACTCAATTTAAGAAAAAAAAAATTTCGGGATAAGAAACGGTAAAAATGCGCCAAAAATCAGGTTTTTATGGAAGGAAATTTTGTCTTCTTTCGACTGGCGCAATTAATTAGTGCCTGAAACAAATCGTTTCCGTGTTACAATCCGATTTCCCTGACCACGCCTCAGAACGCCAAAAGTTGTTGTTCGGAATATGGGAGAATGCCAAAAGGCGTCGTTTGGAGCCTAAAGGTTAGTAGTAAGGAGTTATACACTGGGTATCAAAAATTCACTTTACAAAGTGTACCGTGTCTTTTTAAGAAATAAATACATGTCATGAAAACTAAATTTGGGGTAAAACGGATACCGTACTTATTCGATTAAGCGCCGCAGCGCTTATTCTTTGAAACAGATTTTTGGTGTGGCGCTTATTCGAGGGTAGCGCTTAATCCATTTATGTTGTTTGAACTGTTTCGTCAAACCTTTATATTTAAATTTCAGATTTCCAATTTGATGTTTATATAGGATATTAGGATATAAATTTTAAATAAGCGCAGAATTACGTAGTATAATGCGGCGCGTATTGGAGGGCGGCACTTATTTAAAATTTCCATCCTAAATGCGGTGCTTAATCGAGGGCGGCGCTTAATCTAATAATTACGATAGTGCAGGGAAACAGAACAACTAAAATCAGATGAATAAATCTGAGAATCGTGTTGATTTGACACTACTATCTTTATTTAGCCTGTAATCTAGCATTCTATTATCAACTAAGAATACAGGTGACTTAACCTCAGACAATAAATAACGCAGAAGTGCTTTATATCAATTCTTACATAGTACAAAGAGACTAAAACAATAAAAACTATAAATAGGAAACTCGGTTTAATGCCGTTGTAGTGCTGGAGACGGGGTTACCTGAATGACAAGATAAGTACATGGCTGTATGGTGTATATATATAAAAGACTTGCATATTTTTTTATGGCCAATAGGATAATATGGTGAGAATTACCTAGGACTGTAGGGAGGGCGGTGGAGCAGTTAACCAGGCATGAGAACTGAAGAAAGACATGTGAGAAAACTGCTTAAATATGGGCCCAGAGAGTATTCTGGGAAATTTACTAGAAGTGGGTTAGTGTTCCTACCCTATAGGAAAGGCAGGACTCCTTCTATATGAAAATGGATACACATTTCCCCCTTGAACGAGCACCCCCCTCAAACGAGCATCCCCCGTTTTGAAACAAAATTTGTTATGAACATTAGCGTCCCTCCTACTCTCGAGAAGGGGTGTTTTTAATTGGAAAAAATAATTGAAATTACGTAATACAACAACAATGCAATCAATAAAACTTATACTGTAAGACTATTTTATTTAGTAAATGTTGGTAAATACCATTATGGCTTACGGAAACTTATAAAACACTGACTTTCTTTTCTATTGACAGTGTTTCTCCGTTCTTTTGTAAAATTATTTTGACACTCTTTTTAATTTTTTTATGAGGGCCCCCCTCGAATGAGCGCCTCCCTCGAATGAGCGCCCCCTGTAGAGGAACGAGAATTAAATGAGGGCCCAGGCGCTCACTTGAGTAAATACGGTAATATACTTCAGGAAAAGGGGGTGAGGGTGAATCTCTATTTAGATATGATGTTACCAGGGTGCGTTTGTCACAAATCCTTTTATTTTTACTTTAGAGTTAATGTTTTTGTGTAAACACGGTATGCACAAAAGATACTTCTTCTGAATGAACAATGATAGGAAGGAAGCGAATTCATGAGACGATTCCTAAGCAAGACATTGTATTAATGATCTTAATAATTTTTCATTCCATTTAAACAAGAACTATCTTTTGACTAACAGTATTGGAATTTAAAGTTAAGGTTAATTGGAGGAAACTGAGATATGTGTAGATAAGAACGAAAATCTTATAACTTACTTCCGTGATGATGAATAAGTAGGGCAACTACATGCACAGATACATAAATATACATAAATAACAAAAATTCATCTAGTTATTAATTTAACAGGACTGCAGTACATACATACAGGAGAAAATAAAATTTGAGTGTACACAAAAACGAAAAGAAAATCAACTAGAGAGATATCATTCTTTGTTGCCAGCCTAAATGGTCACGTACAAATTTATTACCAGTTACTAATAATTGATATTTCCATAGAATTTTACGATAGGTTCCTTAACGGATAAGTCTAATTATTAACTAATCCAGGTAGGTGATGATAATCCAGGTAGGTAATAGATTTTGGTACTACTTTGGTACTACTTTAAATTCAAAAGTCAATGAAATAAGTAAATGATGTCTTGAAAGAAGCTAAAATATGTTCATCTCAAAATTTCACTTATTAACAATTTCGTTTCATTCCTATTAGTTCTTCTTCATTCTGAAGAAGTGTCTTTGTGCATACTTTGTATGCACAACATACTTTGTATGCACAATGACATTCCTTCTGAAATGAAAAGGCAATGATGTACAAAACGAACCATAAAGCGATTTTTAATTATATAATTATAAAATCTATGAAGGATTGCATGTATACAATTATCCTTTGAAACCGTTCACACGAAAGGAGGTCACGTATGCACATATGCAACATGGTGATGGCATTATTTTAGAGACCATATCACTCAACATTGGCTTTATACATATGTTCAACATTTACACCTTAGGAGAAGTGTTTTTGTGCATGTGTGCGCAGTATGCACAAAGACACTTCTTCTAAGGAGTAAAAGACACAAATCCTTACAGACATTTAACAGAAATGAACCACTTTGAAAACAAAACTGATAATACTTAGGGTTCGTCTCAAAAATTCGTTTAAATTCGCTTCACAATTCGCTTCATTTTCATCTTAGATAAAGTGTTATTGTAACACTTAAGTGTTACAATAACACTTCATCTGAGGTATAGATGATTTGAGACGATGATTTGGAGACGAACCCTTATAATACTTTCTATCCATCAGTGTTTCTCTGTGAGAAGATCACTTTTTAGAAAATAGTATAAACATATTTTTTCAGGAAAACAAATAAATTGTTACACAAAACTTGTGAAAAGTTAATTAAAACTGCATATATAATTTTATTAAATGATCCTGTAATTAGACAGGTTATAATGAGAAAATATGTGGGGGAGGCATTAATGTAAAAGTATGTCCAAGTTTTCGGTCGGTGATTTTCCAAAGGTGACTTATTTAAATGGGCATATCTCTATCTTTAGGAAGGATGCAAGATCTATCACTAACAAAGGGAAAGTTCATAAATTTCTTATCTTCATTTTAAAGAGAGTCTTTGTGCATACTTTGGAACCGTCTCAAAAATCTGCTTTATTAATTTGCTTCATTCCTGTAATTTTCATGACAGATGAAGTGCTATTGTGCTTACTTTGGGGTGAAAATGAAGCGATTTGTGAAACGAATTAAAGCGAATTTTTGAGACGAATGCACAAAGACACTCTCTACTGTGATGAATATGGCTTGGTTTCTGATACAAATTTTATGGATAGCCAGCAACCTATAAACAGGTGGGAATAAAAAAGTTTATATTTGGACTTCTCCTTCAATTATAAAATAAGTTAATTTCCAACGTTTTCCTAATTAGTTTAATTGTTTTGGCATACGCATACACAATACTTCCTCATTTTGTTAAAAAACGTAATTTGAGAGATAAAAATAATTTATTAACCCTATGACTAACACAAATTCGTGATCACCTATTTAATGACACAATTTTATAACTGCTAAATCGTAATTTAGGGTGCCAACCCAATAAAACAATTGCCTCTGTGTTAACAGATTTCATTTCCATGTCATTAAGAGGCTGGATTGAAGTCTAACAACAAAAGATTTTACTGACTATGAAAGTATTCTCAATATTTTGAGCAGTTAAATTATGATTTTATGATTTAACATTAGTTTCTATGCGTGAAAGAAACATTTTTCACAAGATAAATTACTACATAATCAAGATACTCCCTCTCATCATTAAACGAGTAAAAGAAACAAGATTAATTAAACAGTGCTTTATCATTAATAGACTTAAAGGTTTGTTTTCATTTGTCCAATTAAATTAAAATAAAGTATTTTTATGAATGATAATGACATCATCTTAAAGGAGGACGTCATTAGCGCTCAATTAAAAACTTTTATTCTAATTGGTATATAAGTGGAAGACGTCAGTAGATTTAATTAAGACATAACTGTAACAATACTAAGGTACCAACTACAAAATTCGTATCCTTATGCGAACCATTTTCATCACAGAAGGAGTGTTTTTGTGCATACATGTATGCACGAAAACACTCCTTCTGTATGAAAATTAATACGAATTTTGTGGCGGTCCCTAACAATATATCATTAACAAGAACCAAAAAATATAATTTAAAAATCAGCAAAAAACGTAAATCGGTAATTAATACTAATAGTTATCCATAGAAAGAAAAAATTAGTGCTTAATTAACATTCCTTAGTAATAGGCTGTAATTAACTGTAACTATGTCAAAGAATAGTATAGAATTTTTATGAAAAGAAAAGAAAACAGTTACAGTAATACATATGGACTGAATAAAAATGAAAAAAATGAATCAATATAGAAAGAAAACGAACCAAAAGTAAGTATCAAAAATCAACAATCAATCAAATTACATTTTCATTTTTACGGAAATACTTTTAAACCTCACTTCTTCACTTCATTTTACGTTGTTGGGATTTGTTTTCAACAGTCTATGTGCCAGTTTAAAAAAACCCGGCCTGCTTTCATTGTAAATACAGTCAACTCTTGATATCTTGACATCTCAAACAAACCCTTCAATACCTTTGCCATATTTCGCACTCACTTTACGCCATCAATATCACAAACTATCATGACGATCCCTTGAGGGTTCGAGATCTCGAGAGTCGACTGTACTAAGAAAACAGCTTCAAACATAACACTAACAACGTTCTTTATTATTTTCATTAGAAAACTTTCTAACACATAGAAAAAAATATTCTAAAATTGCAAGGACAATATTAGGACTAGTTTACATGAAAAATCGTTGCGGGCGAAATGAACTGTCATGGATTCTGTGATTGGTTAAATTTTTCTGATGGAAACTTTTAACCAATCACAGAAGCCATGACAGTTCATTTCGCCTATAGAAAGTCTTCATGTAAACGAGCTCTTAGTTATAAATTTCAGAATAATTTTAGATTTGTAGACAACAGTCTGATTCAGAACTGGTCAAAGCACCAAGATAGACCAAACTCATATTTTATTTCAATAGTTAACAAATGGTCATTAGCCTTTTAAAGGCTTACAACCATTTATTAAATTATTTAAAATGAATAACTTTTGTTCTTCATCTTATTTCTTTGACTGGATCTATATTGATAAATCATAAGTCACAAATACAAGATTCTTCAATCAATAATCAATCAATTAATTTTATATTTTTATATTCGATACATACAGATGGTTCATTCCGATTCTAACTGAAATTTTTTGTTAAAATATGCCTCGTTATATATCTTTCAAATGTTAGTACCGAAAATACGGTCATTTTTTATCAAATCGAAGATAGTTATTTCTTTATAAAATACGAGTTGTACCCCTAACCGCGCCATATTTGAGAATGAGAGGACACAAAATTATTACGTGGCCACATTCAAACCTCAAAAAATTGAGGGCGAGAACATATAGGTACCATTGATATTGCAGTTTTTCTTGTATTAAGACGCTGTAAATAACAAAATTTGTTAATTTGGAGCACAATTAATGAAAGCACTAGGTAAATATTAGTTGCGAAAAATCTCTTAAATAAGAGAAAATGTAACATAATCCCTGTAACAAAATATTTGTAGGATAATAACTCCAGAATTACTTCTTAACAAAAAAGTTTTTTTTGCGCAAATGTTGTTGCCCTGTTGGTATAATATAAAGCAAGCCCCTTTAATGCCGGCCTTTATTTATGAGAAAATTGTGACCTACCACCATTAAAAGGATAGGAGTGGGATCAGTTAGATTAGGGGCACTAGAGGAAATTGTAGAAAACCAGATTAAAAGGGTTGGGATTGACTAACGGTTGAGGGTCATATCGTTAAAATAAACTCCCAATTTTTATTTATATGGGCTCAATGACGACTTAACATTGTATAGCAGTATGGCATTCTTGATAATGTCCATATGTTGTTTTAAGCAGGTTTCCCATTAGAACTAATATGTTATAAAGCCTATTTGAAATCAACTCTTATTCCTCCCTAACTTCAAGCTAATGTCAATTTTGTATCATCAAAATTTAGAAAAATAGAATTATATAGTGTAGAAAATTGAGTTAATTCAGTCTTACCCTTGTAGTGCTTAAACGGCAATCAAAAATCTGTTTGGGTCCTGTCAGAACTGGTCTCGAATATTGGGGCAGACGAGCGGATGAAATTTCTGTTAGCTGAAAGATTGCAACCAGAACGAATGTGCAGAGTAGATGCCTTGTGATGAGAAGCTTATTTAGAAGCCAGGGTAATACAGAAAAATTTGGTTTCTCCACCTGAAAGAGTGAAACTATTTTGCTTCTGAGTATGGGGTGAGCAGGTGACACGACAGTGATGTATCCAGGGCAGTTTTGACACTGTTGAACCGGTACGGGATCTCAAATACTAATTCTGAATAAATCAGGTTTGGACTTGATGTAATCATTAAACTTGACAATTCAGTTGTAATAGAAAGGGGTTTAAATTTTTTCCAGTTTTGTGCAACTTTTAATTTTCGTGCAGATCTGTGCAAGAAAGCCCCTTTCATTTTTAGGCATTATCTCTGAGTGGAAATTAAAGGTGCACAAAAATTAAGGGAATTAAGGTACTCAGCAGGAATCTTATTCTACTTTCCTTGGTTATTTGAAACTTATGATGGGTCTAATGAGACAACTCAAGTCGATTTCTAGGAAAGTGTTACCTGCGATAGCTTTGCAAAACATACTTAACGAAACTTCTGTTAACTTTTTACAATTGCTATGCAAAAGTAAGCACAAGGAAAACATTGATTTTTTTTCCTACTAGAAGGCAAATTCTGTTCACAGATATCACTGAGAAACCATTAGAAATCGCAAAAAACTTTGTCATTCAGCCTTCGGTCCTTTTCTTCAAAACCAATATTATTTCTTGATCAAGAAACAACTTCCAGGTTGGAAATAATTCCTAATAAGGAAACGCTTTTATTGCATATTTCCTGATTGGGAAGTGCATAAACCACACATTGATGGGAAGGGAGCGCCAGTTGCTGCAAATTGTTCATGGGAGGTAAAAAAAGGCATCCCAATGGAGAGAGGCTAATTGCTTCTGGTTGTGTGACTAAAGAATATAGATGTAGTGACGTAAGAGCTGCAGATTGTGTCAGATTGATTGTGTCCCAAAATTCAGTGCAGAGCTTTCAGCAGGTTGAGATTACAAAACCTCTAACTGCTTGGTTAAACGTTGTTGTTGCTCCATTATTAATCGTTGCACGAGGCAAAAGAAGAATATGAACTCTTTTTCTGACTTAAACTTTTGAATGAAGAAGGCTTTTTATTGAAGAAATAAAAACTCTAAAAGGGAATTTTTTTTTGGTGAATCACTTCACCAGTGTTCATCACCAGGCTTTTCCAGGAGAGGAGCGCTGTAGCGCTCCTAAAATGTCTAAGACGCACTTTTAATAGGGCTCCTAAAATTGCTTTAGAATTTTTTTTTATTAATTATTGATTATTTTTTGAAACTTGCTTTCGTATCAGAGTATAAAGGAGTAAAAAGATATTGTTTTAATGTCGTTATTCATATTAAGATCCATTTTAAATAGGACTGTTAATTTTCCAGTTTTTTTGCGAGTTAAAAGACGTTTTATTAATGTTGTTATGGTTACTTAGATCCTTCTTAAATACGAATGTTATTTCCAGTTTTCGTTGCGAGTGAAAGGACTATAATGTATTAACGTAGTTATTGTTACTTAGATCTGTCTTAAATACGACTGATATTTCCAGTTCAATATGTGAGTAAAAAGACGTAAAAAGAGGTATTCGCGCTGTTATTGTAAGAGTACTTAGATCCGTCTTAAATATGACGGTTAACTCCAGTTCTATATGCGAGTAATGGGATGTTGTATTAATGTCGTATTAATATTGATTACCCACAGCCTTATGGTTATCTTCTGCCTTTACGCAATTACTTCTTGTAAATGTAATATGTGTCTTATGGCTTTGCCAAAAGCCTTGAGAAGGAGTTCCGTTCGGGGCTAACATGTGCTGTTTCACACATGTTCATATTTTCATATTAAAGGATGTTTGTATTTTCACCAAATGCCCTGATCTAAGTCATAACAATCAAAGAAGAAACAAAACAAGAATGTTATATGTTTTTAGCAGCGCATCGTAGCGCTCCTGACGAAGTTTGGGAGCACCTTTTGCAGTGCACCTGGTTGAAAATTCCTGATAAAGCCTGCATATGCCCCAATTGCCAAAGAACAAAAAGAAGTAATTGAAAAGTTTGAACTATTTGCAACATATCAGTGTATCAAAAAGCGAAGAAGCCCTGGGGATGAGGTTGAGGTTATTGGTCAATATTATCTTTTAAGAACCCATCTCGAATAAGCGCCCAGGGTAAAAATTAAAAAATTTACTAATGTTGTTTCAAGTTAAAAGGAAAAATAATATAAAAGACGTGTTACGATAATCCATGTTTTTATTTGACGACGTTTCATCCTATACTAAGGACATTTTCAAGTGAGCATACACTGACAAAATTAGTGATTTATAAAATAATAATGTCATTAACTTTTTTTAAAATATTACCAAATAAGGTAAAATCTTGCACGCTCTGAGATAATTATTCCCAGAGCGTTAAGGATCAACCTTAATTATATTAAAGACAGGCGAATGCTTTCTTTATAAAATACTCTCCTTTAATTCCAAAACAAATTTGCTATTAGCCTGTGCTAAAATACTAAAGTCATCGAAACTAGGTGCATGACACTGTAATAAGTGATCTTTAACAGCTGAAAGTCTATAAATATCTGAAACCCGTTTTCCAGTTAAGTGTGAAATTGACATATGTTCGCAAGCTCTGACGAATAAATGTCGTTCTGTGTTACCGATAGGAAGCATTGCAGCAACCACACTTGTACTGATAAACACCATTTGAAAGGAGCTATTTGCAGAATTTGTCTTTAAAGTTAAAAAAAATTAGAAAGTCTACAAGACGTCTTGAAAACAAACTTTAATTTACAAAATGGCAAGCTATCACCAATAACTTTTTGAAATTTAGACCTAGTTTGTAAAGAAATCTTACCTAGAAATGGTAGAATAATCAACAGGTCCTTTTTAGGAACAGATGCCCTTTTTGGAAGATACAATTTATCAAAAAATGACTTAATACTATGGCGTGCCGAACCGGCATTTATTACTAACTTAGTAAAATAATACTATCTTGCAAAATATAAAACTATCTTGCAAAATATAATACTATCTTGACAAATATAATACTATCTTGACAAATATAATACTTTATTAGCAAATATAATACTAACTTTTAATTTATAATACTATCCTTAGAATTGTAATTCCCGAGTATCACTATGTGTTATCTTCAGCTCAACGAATTTTTGTAATAAGCAATCGTACTGAAGATTATAATAAGCTAATCGATAACGTAGACATCAACTGTCAGCAAAAGAATCAGTAAACCACTCAATGTGTGAACAGAAACAGTTTTCAACCCGTACTGATATTTCGAAACGGGGACCCTAATCGAAATTTCTCATGTGAACAACGCCTTAGATATCACTTCCGTAAAAGACGATGAGCAGCAGTAAAATATGCAGAAAGAAATACAAATTTTCGAAAACATTATTCTTAGCTTTATACTTTCTTTTCCTTATCCTTTCCGTCCATTAAACACAGGTAAAGTTAATATTAATAGAGAAGCTCACCAACGAGCCAGGACATACCTTAACTTAACTAACTTGCTTAGTTAGAAAGTGAAGTAGTTGTGTTGCGTCAAGCAATCAAATACACTTCCCTGACAACGTAAATCGTTCGACTAGCTGTTTTTTATTTCCATGTTTTCTATATTGAAAACAAAAACAGTAATTTGCTCCAAAAAAGACAGAGTTCTCTGGTTAGACGAAAATTCTTCGGCTCTGCTTTGACAAACCTTCGACATTCCAGCCGGAAATAAAAATGGTGCCTGTTTCCGTCATGTTGTTGAACAGCACATCGGGGCAATTGAGTCAGACCAAGTCTAGACCTTAGTCACATGACCGTATGATCCATTAAAGGGGCGAACTTAGTTTTATATGTAAACTTGGTCTTATATCTCGAGATAGCATTATGTTCGTAAATATAGTATTATGTTTCTGAGATAGTATTATTTTTTGTGAAGAGATAGTATTATATTCGCAAATATAATGTTAAATCTGAGAAGGTAGTATTATTTTTGAGAAGAAAGTATTATATTTGCGACGATAGTATTATATTTGCGACGATAGTATATTATATTCGCAACGATAGTCTTATAAATGTGTGGCCATAGTATTATTTTTGTGAACATAGTAATAAATGCCGGTTCGGCGCGCCATATAATACATTTGTCTATAAAATAAATGGGATAACCATTGCTACGAAAAACACCCGTTAATTTCTCGAGTTCTAAATGGAACATAGTTTTATTGTTAACACAAATACACTGCAGTATTTTTCTGTACAAATAAATAAACAAATGTAAAAAAAAAGATCAGAAAAAAATTAATAATTAATGAGTAACACTTATAAAGCTTGGTTCTCACTGGGCATAATAAAGTTGTCCTTATCTAATCTATTACCGGTTTATTACTATAACTTAGTTTCGGCCGGCGGCATTTTTAGTGCAGCTATTTGCTAGTTATTTATATTGTTCCTAGTGTTTCATCAAGTTCGTTTTGACCCCGTGTACACTTCTTCTTCTTCTTCTTCTTCTTCTTCTTCTTCTTCTTCTTCTTCTTCTTCTTCTTCTTCTTCTTCTTCTTCTTCT
>JAUCNQ010019236.1:0-13699 GCA_032352715.1 Bougainvillia muscus | reverse complement strand
ATGCTCGATTATTTAGAGATTTGTTACATATTTACCGAACAGATATTTTGAAGAACACCTCTGGAGGGATGCTTCCGTATTTCCTATTTAGGTAATAATAGAGAAATTAAGAGAAAACATATTTTTCTGAGTAACTAACAAAATATGAATGGCTGATCTTACCTGATTTGTAATTCATAGAATTTTTATTACATTTATCTTTCTTATAAGCACAATGATTGATGTAATCATGTCAATATCATATGCTATAACGGCTAGATGAAGTTTGCTTTATACCATTAGTGTTGCTTGTGTAAATCATTTCAATATCAAATGTTGTATCGATCATCAGATGAAGCTTTCTTTATACCAATTCTCTTGTGCGGGTAAATCATGTCAATACCATTTGTGTTAACCATCACAGGAAGTTTGCTTTATATCAATTGCTTTGTGTGTGTAAATCATGTCAATGCCAAATGAGATGACCATCACCGGACTTTGCTTTACACCAATTGTCTTGTGTTTGTAAATCATGTCAATTCCAAATGAGATGACCATCACAGGAAGTTTGCTTTATACCAATTGTCTTGTATTTGTAAATCATTTCAATACCAAATGAGATGACCATCACAGGAAGTTTTCTTTATATCAATTGTCTTGTGTTTGTAAATCATGTCAATACCAAATGAGATGACCATCAGATGAAAATTTGCTTTATACCAATTGTCTTTTGTTTGTAAATCATTTCAATATCAAATGAGATGGCCATCACAGAAAATTGGCTTTATACCAATTGTCTTGTGTTTGTAAATCATTTCAATACCAAATGAGATGACCATCACAGGAAGTTTACTTTATACCAATTGTCTTGTGTTTGTAAATCATGTCGATACCAAATGAGATGACCATCACCGGACCTTGCTTTACACCAATTGTCTTGTGTTTGTAAATCATGTCAATACCAAATGAGATGACCATCACAGAAAATTTGCTTTATACCAATTGTCTTGTGTTTGTAAATCATTTCAATACCAAATGTGATGACCATCACAGGAAATTGGCTTTATACCAATTGTCTTGTGTTTGTAAATCATGTCAATACTAAATGAGACGACCATCACAGAAAATTTGCTTTATACCAATTGTCTTGTGTTTGTAAATCATTTCAATACCAAATGAGATGACCATCACAGGAAGTTTACTTTATACCAATTGTCTTGTGTTTGTAAATCATGTCAATACCAAATGAAGATGACCATCACAGAAAATTTGCTTTATACCAATTGTCTTGTGTTTGTAAATCATTTCAATACCAAATGAGATGACCATCATAGGAAGAGTTTGCTTTATACCAATTGTCTTGTGTGTGAAAGTCAATACCATATGTGGTAACTACCTGATGGAATTTGCTTAATACCAATGGTCGTGCGTGTGTAAATCATGTCAAGACCATATGTGGCAACCATCAGATGAAGTTTGCTTTATACCAATTGTCTTGTGCGCGTCTATCATGTCAATACCACATGTGATGACCGTTAGATAAAGTTTGCTTTATACCAATTCAATTGTGTCTTTAAATACCATATGTGGTAACCGTAGGATGAGGTTCGCTTTATAACAGTTCCATCGTGTGTGTAGATGATGTCAATACAAAATGTAATAACCATCAGATAAAGTTTGTTTTATACCAATTGTCTTGTGTGTGAAAATCATTGCAACGCTTAATATTCTAACCATAACATGAAGTTTGCTTTATACCAATTGTCTTGTGCGTGTAAAGCATTTTAATAGCGTACGTGGTAACATCCGACGAAGTTTGCTTTATGCCAATTGTCTTGTGGGTGTAAAGCATGCCACACCATATGTTGTAACCATCACATGAAGTTTGTTTCATACCAATTGTCTTGTGTGTGTGTAAATCATGTCAATACCATGTGTAAATGCAGCAAGTATCATGTCTGAGAACCATAACTTGTCTTGTGTATGTTAATCATGTCAACGCCTTATGTTGGAACCAAGAGGTGAAAATTGCTTTATTCTGAATGGGTTGTTTGTGTTACTCATATCATTACTATATGCGATAACAATCAGATGAAGTTTGCTTTATACCAATTGCCTTGTTTTTGTAAATCATTTCAATATCATATTTGTTAACCATCAAATGTAGTTTGATTTATACCAATTGCGTCGTTTTTGTAAATCATGTTAATACCATATTTATTAACCATAAGACGAAGTTTGCTTTATGTCAATTGCATTGTGTTTGTATAACATGTCATTACCACATGTGCTAATCACCAAATGAAGTTTCCTATATATCTAGCGTCTTGAGTATGTAAATCATTTGAATACCAAATGTTGTAACCAACGGATGAAATTTGCTTTACGCAATTTGTTTTGTGTGTGTGTAAATCATGTCAATACCATATGTGGTAATCTTCAGATGAAGTTTGCTTTACTCGAATTGCCTGTTTTTTTGTTAAATCAAGTCAATGCCAAATGCGGTGACCATCAGATGAAATTTACTTTATTTCTACCGTATCCTTCTGTACAGTTGAAATATCTCTTTTGCTTTCCACCGACCGGATTAAAAACTAACAGCATGACATCGTGTCTTCTATAAGACATCTTCTCACTGGAGTGTTACTAATTTGTTGAGTTTTGACGTTACTCCTTCCTTATCATCCATTAACTTTGAAAACTCTTTTCTGATTGCCGTCAGCCACTTTGAAACTACAAGGATTACATCACGTCTTCTATTGAAAATTGCCACACCAGACTGCTAATTATTGGTTGATTTCTGTCTTTATTTCTACCATATTCTCCGGTATACTTGAAATCTCGTTCCTGCTTACCATCTTCCATATTATCCTTTAACCTTAAAAACACCTGTTCTGATTGCGGACAGCCACACTACAAGCATGATATCATGTCTTCTATTGAAAATCTCCACACCAAATTGTTAAATATTTTGTTGATTTCTGTCTTTATTTCTACCATATTCGCCTGTATATTTGAAATCTTTTTTCCGCTTACCATCAGCCAGATTAAAAACTAACAGTATGGTGTCATGTCTTCGATTGGAAATCTTCTCACTGGATTGTTACTTATTTGTTGAGTTTTAACTTTACCTCCTCATATTATTCTTTAACCTTAAAAACTCTTTTTTGATGCCGCCAGCCACATTAAAAACTACCAACATGTCATCATTTTCTCTACATGAGATCTCCACACCAAATTGTTACTAATCAGTGGTTTTCTGTTTTCTATATTCTTCTGTATACTTGAGAATAACTCTTTTCAGCTTACCACCAGCCACAATAAAAGCCACCCGCATAACATTATGTCTTCTAATAAAACTCTCAACACCAGATTGTTACGTATTTGTTGAGTTCTGTCTTTACCTCTTCAATATTATCCTTTAAACTTGAAACTTCTTTTCTGATTGCCATCAGCCATATTAAAAACTACCGGCCTCATGTTTTCTATTGTAAATCTCCACACCAGTTTGTTATTTATTTGTTGATTTCTGTCTTTATTTCTGCCATATTGTCCTGTACACTTACACTAAACTTACACTGTACACTAAATTTTCTGCTTACTGTCGACGACATTAAAAACCATCAGTATGACATTATGCATATAATTGGAAATGACCACAACCAATTGTTACTTATATGTTGATTTCTGCCTCACTTCTTCTATATTCTCCTTAATGCTGCACAAGAACCCTTTTCTGTTTACCAAGTAGACACATTCAAATCTACCAGTATGAGATCATATCTCCTATTGGAAATCACCACACTTGATAATTAATAAATAGGTGTATTGTTTTTTCAAGTCTATTATTTACATATGTATAAATATAATTTTATAGCATTCTAATTTTGCTGATCATTTCAGTCTTTAGGATTTGTACTCTTTACCCGAGCACTAAGTGTTGTTGATGCCAGGCATTGTTTGTTGCTGCTCAATATATCACTTTACCATCGTTGTATGATGCTACACATTCAATGCTTTAAATTGAGATACTTGGTTTGTGATGTGTCATCATAAAGAATTGTCATATAATCGTATAGAGTCTTTCTTGATGTTGTTATTTTAGTCATGTCGTCTTACTTGTATTGTTCAAATTATCTTTATCAATTACTATACTATATATTTTTATAATCAAGCAAGAAGATTCTTCTCTTTATTATCAAACTTGGATCCAAATAATGTAGTCTTTGTCTTCATCTAGATCTTTGATTAGGGCTGAATCTGTCAATGCTAATAACTCTTTACCCACTAAATACTCAAACGGCATATACCTATCTTCCTATTTCACCATGGGTATATAAAATTCTATCTGTTTCCTGCTCTATTCCATTTTAGCACCTTCTCGCGGTTTTAGTTGTAGTTTATAGCAATTTTCTATTCATATATTTCTGCTTTTGTTCTTTTCTTTTACGTAAACATATTAAATATTTAAACTCTGCCGTTTTGTTTTTCTCCATATTTGTGTTTACTCACTCTCAAAGATACTCGATGCTTTTCCATTATTATGAGTATTTTCTGCTAGATGATTTTCAGCAAAGAAAGATTTTGAAATGTTTACAGGATTCTTCTTCCTCTTCTTCTTCTGGTCTCATTTCACTTGCTCAGTTTCAGAAAACATGGTTACTAAAATCAATGTCAAGTTTTATGTTGTCAGTTTGTTTCATTCTGAAGTTACAATACATTTTCAATAATGTCAATTTAATCATCCACGTCCTAAATATATCGTACGAACGTCTTTTATTAGTTACTTTATTTCACTTTTTTAGTATCTGTTATAATATTTACAAAATCATCCCAACGATTTGATTTTAAAAATTTTGAATTCACAAAAGTGTTTGTAACATCTAAATCTAGTTTTCTCGTACTCATATCACCTTTACATATATCTTTGAAATCATCTAAAAATGCTTCAAACCTTTCATTTGTTAAACTTCTGTTGCGGCTCAAAACAACCAGTTTGATCGTTGGTAAAACATTCAATATTGAAAACACACAATCATCATCTAAATTACAATCATGAAGATTAAGAATTTCCAATCTGTTTTGGTCTAAACCACTAAAACTGTCTGTTATAGCATTTAGACTGCTTGGCGTTATCAATCTGTTTTTTGATAAATTTATTTCTTTCAAATGAGGGATAAATATAGCTGCAACTGTAATATGCTCGTCATTCAGACGACAATTGGAAAGGTTCAATACTTTAAGATAATTTGATTGGCAGATCTCTGTCGATAACCGCTCGAAACCACTTGTAGTAAATGAGCAATTTTTGCTTAAGTTCAATGACTTTAAATGATGAACGAAGCTAGCTATAACATTCAAATGAAGATCGCTAAGATTACAATTACTTAGATCTAACGACTCTATATTTTTCACAGATGATCTCGATAGAACATTCGATAACACATTTAGGTCATGGAATTTCCAGTTAAAATTTCTGTATATGCCAACATGTTTAACTTTTTGAATGATACCGTTGAAAGCTTCCATATGAGAACTGTTTAGATTGCAATTGTCCAAATGTATCTTTTCAATCTTTGGATTCACAGACTTTTCTAGACAATTTGAAATGTATTTGATACCAGGTTTAAGTATCCCTTTATTTCCACCAAAATCAATTTCTTTCACATATGGTATCATTTCACTTATAGATCGTATATGCAAGTCGTTAAATCGACAAGAACGAAATGATACTTTTTCCAATAAAGACGTCTTTGACTCCACAATCCCATTTGAGAAGGTTTTCAATCCGTCATAAGACATTAATTTGTTTCGATCCAACATCAACGTCTTTAAACGAGGAGCGAAAGTAGATATTTCCTTTAAATGATTCTCCTTTAAGTTAGATTCTTTAATAAGAAGCTTTTCTAGATTGCAGCTCTTGCATTTCAACATAATGTCTGATAGAATTAAGAA
This sequence comes from Bougainvillia muscus, assembly GCA_032352715.1. Taxonomy (NCBI): domain Eukaryota; kingdom Metazoa; phylum Cnidaria; class Hydrozoa; order Anthoathecata; family Bougainvilliidae; genus Bougainvillia; species Bougainvillia muscus. The sequence continues at coordinate 7,765 of JAUCNQ010019236.1, read as the reverse complement.
ACATTCGGATGTTAGAGATCTGTTGAAACTAATGTCGAGTTTTTTCAGACGTGGTAGCAGATCACTTAAAGACAATAATCGTTCCTTGTTTATGTTGATATTTTGCAATTTGAGAGCTTCAAGTTTAAAAGCTATAGAATTCATGCAAGATTTAGCAAGGTCTTTAAATGAAACTGGATTGATTCTTCTGCAATTGCTCAAATCAACTTTCTTTATCATAAAAATAAATTTTGATAAGCTGTCCATCATATCTGTAGTTAAATCACAATTAGCCAAAATAAGTGTTTCAAGTTTCATCGATGATGTGTTTAGTATTGCTGTTGACAAACTGTCTAAACTCTTCTTCGTAAGCATTACAGCGTTTGATAAATCGAGTTTTTTCAGATGGCAGATAACTGGGCACATTGCAATAACAAAAGAATCACTCACATCAGCTCCAAGAATTTTTATTTCTTCGAGAATCACTTCTGGAAAACTTTTGAAGGCTTGCTGAAATCCAGTGAAAAGATCCGTCGGGAGGACAGCATCGTCAATTGTGATGATTCTTATCTTTGTTAAAATATCTTGTAAAGCAAGAAAATGATTTTTGGTTACGTTACAATATGACAAATTTAGCTGCTCTAACATTATGTTTTCCCTTGTGGAGATTTGGCTTGATAGTTTTTTAAGACCAACATATGTTATCGCTTTGTTAGATGACAAAGAAATATACCTTAGACTTGCTATCATTTCTGACATAACCTCTAAATGACCATCACTTATACCACAAGAATGAAGATATAAGGTTCGAAGATCTCTAGGATGGCAACTACAAATCATGTTTGAAAGGTACTCGCAATCAGAAACAGAAAAACTGTTTTTGCTGAGATTGACGTTACTTAAATAACTAACACCTTCTCTCAAAGCCCCAAGGTGTTCTCTTGTTAAACAACAGCCTGCTAATGATAGTGTCTTCAACCTACTCTGTTGTGTTGAAATTGCATGACAAAGTATCTGTACGAATGTTGGTGAAACACCCTTGTTGGAATCAAGTCTAAGAATAGAGATCTGTGACACAACGCGTGTCAAATTTTGTATTGATGCCGCAGTAGTAATGCCAGGACATGACACTAATATTAAGCTAGATAATTTTAAACTTCCTTCAGAAGACTTTTCTGTAAAACTGTCTGAAAACAGTTTAATTCCCTTATCTGTTATTTCAGCGTTCTCAGATAAGTTAATCTCCTCAAATACGTCAACCATTTCACCAACATATCTCATATCAACATCTGTGATATTAGCAGCAGAATGATTAAAACTTTTTAGATAATTGATTCTAGATTTGCTTAGGATCGATGATAAACTTTTATAACCAGATGTTGTTATCCCATAAACACCTTCTAAATTTAAAGTTTTGAGTTGGAATATGATAGATTCAGCCTTTTTAAGATAGAAATCATTCATGCCAGACTGCCTAAAATCCATAATCTCTAAGCTGCAAAGATTTGATAGAAATATCTTAGATAATAATCCATAAGCCGTCGAAGTAAGTGTGAAATTGTTTCTGATAGAAAGTTCTTTTAAGTGGTGAATCATACAAATCATGTTTTCTATGTGTTCTTCTGTTAAGTTACAATTTTCTAAAACTAAGGTATCTAACTTCGCTGCTTCACAGCAACAATAATATTCCGCAAAGGTTTTCCAAGCCAGTGGTGTTACAAATTTGTTTCCTGTCAAGTCTAACTGTTTTAATATTGGTATTAGGTGTTCTAATAGATGCAGGTGATTGTCTGTTAAATTACAATGGCATAAAGCTAATCTTTCTAATAGAGAAATTGAACATTTTTCTTCTATTGATTTAGTAAAAACCTTAAACCCTTCAAGGTCAACAGTGCAGTGAGAAATTTTTAGTGTTTGTATATTATTCACAAAAACTGCTAGAGCTATTAAATCGCTTTTGACAAAATAAGGGTTGGAAAATTCCAAACTCCCCCCCTTCATGACGTTCATTTTGTCTAAACTTTCAAACTCGGCAATGGCTTGAACTCTTTCTGTAAACGATTCATCTATTGCAATATTAGAATTCCAGGCTGACCACCCACAAAAACTTAGCACTTCGTCAAAAGAAGGCTTTTTTAACCAAATCACAGTAGGATTAAAACATGGCTTGTCCCCAACTACGGATTTTTGCATGTAATCTGTAAGTAACCAACTGCAGCAGTTTGCAGATACCACACTGTTCCTAAAGGTTTCGTCGGTACATGATGTATCAACTAAAATTAAAGTGATCTGCCTGTATTGTGATGAACATATGCTATCCTTAAGGTACTTTAAGCCTTTCATTGTAATACCTTTGTTCTCAGCTATGTCTAAATATGTGATATAAGGAACAGATGCTGACAGCTCTCTTAGATGATCGTCGGTTATGTCACTTGATCTCAAACAGAGATCAAATCCGTCGACGCACGATTTAGCTTGTAAATGCTTTAAAAGAACTTTGAAATCTGAAGGCTTGATGAATCGATTATTTCTTATGTCAAGCTGCGACAACGTATGTGCTATTTTGAATATTACTGATAAAGAGCTACCATTTAAATTGCAATCTCCCACAGTCAGGTTCTCAATATAAAGTGTTGAAGCATTTAATACATTGTTTGTTAGATAGTTCCATCCTTTAAATGTAATAGCTCGGTTTTGAGATAAATCGACTTCCTTTATAAAGGGCAAAGCTACAGATAAATATTCCATATGGCCATCACTAAGTGAACATCCACACATTGATAAAATCTCTAACTGCCTTGGCGAGGAACGTAAAACACAATCGCTGAACAACTTTATGCTAGCACAGGACATACCTTGGTTGTGATCTAAGCAGAGATTTCTTATGGAACATAACATTTGACTTCCGTGAGTCATTAGCCAAGATCGAAGGTTACATTTTGAAAGATCCAGTTTATTTAAATTTAACGCATACTGTCGCCTACTGTCTATGTTCGTATTTACTTCTAAGGTTTTGTTGTTGGATAAATCCAGCTCTTCTAGTAATATTCGATTTTGAAAGAAATCCGAAATGTCCGAACAGGTGACGTTACATCTAGAGAGTGTTAGTTTATTTAAGCGATTTGATGAAGCAACAGACAATTCTTTGCCAATTCTTTTCCAGCCATTCGATGTAACTTCTGTATTTCCAGAGAGATCAAGATGGATAAGTGTTGGTATGAGTTGTGATATTTTTTCAATGTGTCTGTCAGTTATATTGCACTCATTCAAAAATAATTCTTCCAAAATAAACAAATTTTTCTCCAAACTTGACTGAAAAAAACGTGTTAGGTGCATTGGTGTTATTGATGAATTTCCACCTAAGTCGATTGTTGAAAAGTATGGACCAATGTCAGCAAAGTTATTTAATAAATGTTCATTGCTATCTGAATTGCTAAATATTAACTTATTATTAACCGGCAAGTTGTGCTTATTTTCAATAATCACATTTTTAAGTTCTTGTAACGCAGATTCTGACATCTGTATACTCGCATTAAAGTTGATACTATGCAACTGAGGAATTACATTCAAGAGGTGTTTAATTTGATCTCCTTTCCATCTAAAGTCAGTTTCACAAAGTTTATAAAGAAAAGAGGGATAATCAAAGGCAAATCTTTCAATGAATATTTTAATTTCGTCATTATTTATGCAAAATTCTTCAAAAATCTTTGGCATAACTTTTGTCGCATACAATGGCAGAAGTATTAACAAATGTTCTAAAGTCAAGTTGCATGCATCGAACGAAATTTCTTCCAGGTAGCATTGCTCTGCAATTATAACATTCTGCACAAAAGAGTCCAAACTATTAATATCGAACTCTGAATCTGTTATTTCTACGTTTGTTGTGTTAATCATGACCTCACTTAATTCAAATATATCATTCTTTTGAATTAACACCCCTCCTATTAAGAGTCTGTTAAGTTTTGAATACCCACGTTCCCTTATTGCATCTTTTAAACTTTTCCATCCATCTGATGAAATTGATCGATTTTTAGAGAGATTTACAGTTTTCAGCAAAGGCACAAATTTTGAAATTGCATGCATTTTTTTTGCGTTAATATTACATTCACATAAATGAATTTCTTCAGTAATGTAATTTGCAGACTCATTAAGAACTTCACTAAGTTTACTGTATCCATAATGCGTAATGTTGGTATTATTATTTAGAATGATGATGTTAATATAAGGAAAAGCAGGAGCTATAGATATCAAAGACTCATCAGTTAAGCTACAATGGCTAATATCGAGTTCTCTTAATTCACTCCAAGTTCCTTTTTTTTCTATTGCAGACGATAAGCATTTATAACCAAAACTAGTGATACATTCATTCCAAAAGAGATTAAGATATTCTAATTCTGTTACTAAGGTACTTATTGCACTTAGATCTTCATCCTGAATGCTGCAAAAGTCTAACGATAACCGTTTTAATCTGCTATTTTGTTCAGATACAGCATCAGATAAATCTTTTAAACCATTTCTGCTGATAGACGTATTAAAACCCACATCTATTTCATATAAAAATGGAGCAGCTATCGAAATTTCTTTAAGATGCTGATCAGTTAAATTACAATCTCTTAAAACTAATTTGTTTAGAATAAATGATTGCGAATTACACACTTCCATACATAAATTTTGCATTGCATCAATGGTTAGTATACTGTTGCTCAAATTAATTTCATTGAGGAATCTGTCTTGTGAAACCAATTGGGCCTGTTTTTCTATAAGGTAAAAACAATCGATCATACAGTTATCACATTATTTAATTCATTCAATGCCGCAAGCCGCTATTATTACCAATCATTGTTTCATTTCCACTACTTCTGTAGTAGAAATCACACAACGATTGGTAATTACATGCATCTTTGGCACTGAATGAGTTAACTTTAGATAAATTCCAAAACCAATGAGAGTCAAGTTACAACCTCTAATCACTGTAACTACAAAAAAACATGACTCGTGTCGCATTATTCATTAATGTTATGTTGATTAAGCCTTTAATGCATAATGTTGTAAAATGGTCGCACACATACTTTAACAATCCCATTAAAAACAAGCACAGCGTGATGATCAGAACAATAAGACTCTGATTACTCTGATTATATAAAATTATTTGAAATTTAGAGAAAATTCGGAACAGCAGTGAAGTGTTGGTAAACCCGGTTTCCCTTGGGCTCCTGCGAGAACTTATTTTCCCTGTTGTATGACAGGTATGCTCCTGAAACTTGGGCGAAACATGTGAAATAGATTTATACTAAAAGTGACCAAGTTTCAACTGCTAAGACATAGTGGTTCCAAAGTTATTAAAAACATTCTGACAGGGAGAGGGGGCATATTTGACCATCTCCCTGCCCCGAGGAAATAGAGTTATGGAAATAGATATGGTTCCTAAGGGTTCGTCTCAAAAATTTGGTTAATTTGCTTCACAAATCGTTTCATTTTCAACTCAGATGAAGTGTTATTGTGTATACTTTGTATGCACTATAACACTTCATCCGAGATAAGAATTGATAGGAAATTGCGTTCTTAAGTTGCATATTAAAAAAAAAGGAATATTAATACTTTTCGTAAGGGACCGTCCACAAAATTCGTATCGAAATTCGTATGAATTTCCATACTGAAGGAGTGTTTTGTGCATACTTAGTTTGTACAAAAACACTTCTTCTGTGATGAAAATGGTTCGTATTACGATACGAATATTCTGGACGGTCACTAATAGCGGTGTTCCGATATTAGGAATATTGTTGCGACCATAAGTCATCAGGCTCTTTAAATTACCTTACGTTATTTATAGAACATATAATCAAAATAATCAAAATGAAAAATAGTTATTCTCAAAGCTCTTTCATTCCTTTCATAATTCGTTTAATTTTCAGCTCAGTTAAAAGTACATGCAAAGTATGCACAAACACGCTTCTTCTGAATGAATATACAATCAATAAGATTCGCTCAAATTCAATTTTATGTTCCTTTAGTATAATTACATTAATGGCGCATTATTTTGAAATCTGCATTTGCGAGCATCGGAAATAAACCTTTAAAATTGCTATGGAATTATGAATTACACGTCTATGCTTAAAGATAACCATAGTCATTGGTGATTTAGACCTACAGAGCTCCTAGTTGGAGACTATTAAACTAATTCACGTTTAATAATTAACAAATGTTCGACTCGGGAGAACAATTTCGTATGGATTTTCAGGGTTCATCCATATACTTTAATTAGATTTTATACCTGTCAGGAAATGATCATTTGTTAAACTATTAAATCTAAATTACATTTGTTCTCTATTATATTTCTTTGATCAGGTTAAAACATGTTCTGGATCTGCCTACAGTAACTGCAAATAGCATTTTGTACGGATTCTTTTTTCAAATCGTTTTATTTACATTTTTAAAGTTCTATTTACATTTCTACAGGCAGTGGCGGATCCAGCCCTAGTCGGAGCAACACAAGAAAGAGCTAAAAGTGATAATTCTTAATAGCCTTCTTTATGATGATGGGTCTTAAGAGACAAAGCTCTGAAGAAACAAGAAAGCTGGTTAAATATCAAGGAAACAGATTACACTACGTGAAAAACAACGCTTTCCTACAGTACAGGTTTTAGTTCCCCATCAATTTTGATAACATGAATTTCGACGCAGAGTTCGTTAACTAAACACTAGGTACCTAAATGAACACGAATTTACAAGGGCACAGTGTAATCAAAACGCAGATTAAACTTAATTGGATTCCCGTGCCGAAGGCCAGGGAATACTTTGATTTAGTCTTTCATCTCAGTCCGCAAAAATTACCAAAAAATTACACGAATTTACGATTCGTGATGGTTTTAGCACGACTCTTTTTTAATTCCGAATTTGATCATATATGGTCACAATCTTATCAAATATGGAAAGAATCGGTAAAAAAGCTTGCTTTTGGATTTGGAAAATCACGAGTAGCCATTTTATTTTGAAACCTACACAGAAAAACGTACGCACATAGCCAACTAAAGTTTACCTGATAACGGGTTACTTTCTTCGCCAAGGGACGCTGAAGCTGTAAACCCACTTGACTGCGAAGAGCTTCAGCGTGCCGGCTGGCGAAATAGACATCGGTTATCAGGTAAGCTAATGCGAAACTTAATTTTACTATATCTGAATAAGTCACATCAATCGTTCATTGTAATGGTCTTGAACATATCCACCTTAACTGTAGCCAGACTCTCAGTGATTTTTTGTTGTGGGTTTGTTGCTGCTTGCTGACAAAAACCAAACCAAGACGATAAGTCGTTTTCACGTTTGCATTTTTAGATTCTTGTAGGGAATATATTGAGGAAGAGCGAAATCCGCGGCCATGCGCCAAAATCCTGTTTTTTTTTAAAGCGGGATTCCAATCTCCAGCGTCCAAGCTAAAACAAACACCAAGGAAGGATATGAAGCGGGTTAACGTTGGGAATCCTGACTACGTTTCTAGAAAAAATCTCTGATTTTGTTTTATCACACAGACGTTTGTTTTACTACACACAAACACTTACTTTTTAAAAAAAACAAACTCATTTCTTAATGAACCAAGCCCGATGGAGTATTTTGGAAATACAAACTTTAATACACTTCTGCTTAGGTGTTTTTTATAATTAATCAAATATCTTCTTTTACTTATCCGCTTCAGTAGATTTTAAATGACATTAAGGATTAGATTTTATAAACGTGTCTAAAGTCACAAAAAGAAAGCCTTGAAGAACATAAGTCAAACTACAATTTATGACAA
>JAUCNQ010019125.1:0-13704 GCA_032352715.1 Bougainvillia muscus | reverse complement strand
TTTTTTCAGTCCGTATTCGTCGGTATTAAGACAGAATGCTAGCATTCTGTCTTAATACCGACGTATACGGACTGAAACGGGAGTAGACGGACTGTATAAAGGTCCGGATACAGTTGGATTTTGTGCAGTGCGCATGTTCAGCACAATGAAGTAGAGACTTATTTAGAAGTGCAACATCATCGGCATTGCTTGAATCCTAAAGACAAATTTCAGGGTGACGCTATTCCTGTTTTTCTTCAATCACTATGCCTGTTTCTAAGTTTGCAACAGAATACGCCTGACGCAATGCATATTCCATCACAATTACGAAAATGTAAGGTGCAAGTAAATTCAATGAAAATAAATTTTATCTGTTAACAACTTCTTTAAATAACCGGTATAAACCAAGAGTTTTACTGCAGATTTCTACGTGTTGTTTGATAAAATATTTAAAGGCTGATAAAACATGCACATGCTTTAAAACATCCACAAATTCGTTCTGCAACAAAACAATGACCTGGTCAGAATACTAAGATGGAGATTAATACTGACTGTTATTTTGACGGTAAACAAATTATCGTTATGGCAAAAAATCATTTGTTAAATTAGTAAAAAATTAACGACTTTTGTTCTCCTTTTTTTTGCTTTGACTAAGTTAAAGACTGTACTTAATCCATCTATTAAAGGGTTGATTTATCTCTTCTTTTCTAGTACCATCATATTGTGGAACAAAGCCAATAATGGTAGATACCGATTTCTGCTTGTTAATTTATGATAATGGTTGGTACTATGATTATCATACAAGGCAATGTTATGAATTTTGTTATGATGCCGATGATAGCAATGAGAATCAATTTGTTACAGAAGAAAAATGCAACAAGACATGTTTTGGTAATAATCAACACATCTATAAAAATTCCGCTTTATACCAATCATGAATTTTCATTCAGAAGAAGCGTGATTGTGCATACTTTGTATGCAAAATGACACTTAACTGTGTGTCAATCCTTTGTTACAACCACCCTAGTACAAAGCTTCCCTCAAGGCTGATTGCCGCCACAAACTGAAATGAAAGTTAAGCGATTTGTGAAACGAATTACAATGATTTTTGTAGACTAATCCTAAGTAGCCTGTATGTCGCATCGTCTTGAAGCTCGCTGATGACACTGTTTGCAAAATTATTATGTTTATATGAACAACCTGAGCAATCAATATAGACTCATAAAGATTACTTTTCAATGTGTTTCACTTATTATATTATGTCAAATAGTAATAATTTCTCTGCTCAGTGCTGCTCTTTCCTTTATGGACCTTAATTTGTTAAAAATAACAAAACTCCGGATACAACGCTATATTATGACGTCACCGTCGACACTTTAACGTCATAATTGCAACGGCGGCGTTAAAATGTTGGACTTTTGACGTTATACCACTGTGCCAAGTTTTATGACTTAATTATAACATTAACAATTCTATGTTCACGAAGTAAAACGTGTCCATGAATTGGAATGCATAGAGTTGCAACTTTTCAAAGGTTTGTTTCCCAGCGTTTTAACATGTAGGCTACGGATCACGTAGATCTACGGTTTGCGTATATACGTATCACGTAATCTACGTATTTAATGTATGTCTTCTTTAAGCATGTATATCTTCAAACTAGAGTATACGGCACAAAATGAAATAAGTTTTCCTAACTTGCCCAAGGTTGCATGTGTGGTTTGAGCCCAAACCCAGGTCCGCAGACCAACATTGAAATCAAAATATCAACTTTTCAACTTCTATAAAATTTCATAGGGCAAATTGGCTGTACTTTCATTCACATTTTTATCGTTTTTAGATGTGAGTATTTTACTTTTTAGGGTACTTTCGACAATTTTTCTATGCTTTTTGGAAAGACTATTTTATTGGGAGACATTTTTAGCAGTTTTTTCGCATGGAATGATGAATGACTATAATACTAAGATTTTCAAAGCCAACTTTCAAACTTAATTGATATCTCTTCTAGATCGTCTGTGCTTTTTAAATTGGGCTTATTTGTTTGAATATCTCAAAGAGTTCAGGAGTTATGGACATTTTTACAAAGCGGTGTCTTTTCCTAAAACGGCGGCGTGCTAAAGTTTAATCGAAATCGAAAAACACCAACAGTTTTTTTGAAAATAAAAAACCCGGAAACGAACTTCACCTAGATACAAAATATTTTTGCAAAATACGAAAGGTTGACTATTAATTCATATTTTGACAAAGTTTCCTCAAGATACCTTTTTGGTTATTTCTGGGCCGTAGCAACCACAGGGCCCGGGGGGCCTATGAGCACGCAGTGTCGGATCCAGGAGTAGGATAACACCTAAGAAGAAGTGTAAAACATTAAAATGGTTTTACACTTTTTCGTAGGCACTTGCCTACTATTTTCAAGTTTTTAGATCCACCACTTGGTACGTACAACCAGGGTACAACGTTTTTTCACTGAAAAAAGAATAGCCCTATTCTATAGCCCTCTCCACAGACACACTTTTTGCTAAGTAGTGAATGAAATTATTTGAACAAACATAATCATTACCTTCCTCTTGTGATTTAGCTTCATGAACGGCCAGAATAGCTATTTTAGAGAGTCTAGGGGGAAAAATTTCCTTCCCTCCTCAACCATGATGAGGGGCATTTAGTTCATTAATTATTAGCCCTCCCACTTTGAAAAGCGTGTCGTAGCTCTTGTTAATTTGATTAATGGAAAATAATAAAGATCAAATTTTCACGAATTTTTATCCGAATGCCTGAAAAGCAAACACTGCATAAAAAAATGATGTTTCACGTTAACTCATTCAGTACTATAAAATGCTGTGATTACTTATTTATTTCTGCTACTTCTGATTGGTAATCACTTACATATTCCATACCGACCGAGATAATAATTACTCCAGATTTCGGAAGGTTGCTTGATAAAATGGTTAAAGGATATAACACAACTTTCCATGCAGTGAAAGTACTATTCATCTGTCTATTTCTGCTTTGTTCTGACACCGGTTTGTGTGAGTTTGCTCCTCACTGTTTCCAAGAATTAATTCAGGATTTAGTTGGTTAATGAGACCTGTTTATTTATCATTTATTTTAGGATATATGCCACCATCAACCACTACTTCAGTAACAACAAGTAAGAACTAATACAAATTTTACAATAAAAGGACTTGACAAAACATAATGTAGAAATCGGAATAATCGTTTTCTGTTCATTACCTAGTCAAAGTACTAAATAATAATGAATAATTATATGATATGATGATACCATCGTGTCGCTGATGACGTCATCAAAACCTCGAAAATCGGGTAAAATTACTATGTTTCAAATTCGTTCTAAACTAAGTAAGAAAGGGAATTAAATTACCTAAAACGCTTTGATAACCCTAACCAAAGACGGAATTATCCTTCAAAAACGTTCTCAACGATTTTAACAGGGATTTCACCGGATTTCCACTTTTGCGGGGAATTTTTTTCCGGTCTCGGTTCCGGTTTTCCGGAAAGAATTCCAGTAATCCGTAAATTTTCTAACTGAAAAGAAAGATAATGATGAATGTGCAAAGTTTCAACTTTTAATCTTAAATAAGGAGCGAGATACTGCAATTGCAATATTCAGGAATTTCAGAGGGAATAGGGCTGTAAGTTGAGGGGTGGTTTCAAACAATAGCCAGTAATTTGAAAACCACCAATTGTATAAGCCTGGAAGTTTTACAGATGACGTAATATAGATAAATATTAAAAGTCACAAAATATTATATCGAAAACGTAAATACAACAGAAGTTATAGAGGGTCAAACATGGCGGCACTTTCAGCCCCCCCCCCCCCCCCTCTGAAGAATAGGGTTATTATGCGTCCATAATTGGATAAAGTGGACACATGCAATATGACAACTAGATGTAACTTTTATGCAAAAATTATTTTATACTTTAGACATGACGAGCACTACGTCCACAACAACTCCCGGTCGAGTCACAATCAGTCAATCCACAACTGAAATTCCAGAAACATCAACGCTTCAATCTACTACCACTCCAGTCTACAGTCCATCCACAACGCAAAAGCAAAAGGAGACAACAACACTCCAATCTACAACCAGTTCTTCTTCAACACCAGGTAAAAACTAGTTCCGTCTCAAACGTTCTTTCACAAAATAGTTTCATTTACATATCAGGAAAACCGCGCGATAAGTTATACTATCCTTTAACCATTTTGGAGTAAAATTTCAGATTTGCGTCAGGTTGTTTGATAAAATCATTAACGGAAAACATCATTTAATATGCAGTGAAAGTTGCCTTAGAATGTATACAAGGCATTCAAGAAGTCACTTTATCCCGAGGGTGCATATTAGCGAGTTTACGCACAGTCTAATCTACGGTGCCAACGTAGAATTCGCTTTTGTGTAAATAGGTTACATGAATTCCATCTTGCAGGATGGAATGCATGTAGCCTATATGCACAAAAAATAGAGAGTTGCCGTCGTAGATTAGACTGTGCGTAAACTCGCTATTGTACGGATGAAACCACTGCACAAACGTTTAGATCTGATTCCGATTGCATACGGTGAAAGGAGATAACACCTTAAATAGTAATTTTTCTTTGCTATTCACAATTACAATAAAATGCTTCCTGATTATTGTTGTATATTCAAGGACGTGTATATATACGTCCTTTTTCCTGGTAAACCCGACACAGAACAGTTCTAACAAACTGCTTTTCATTAAACGGAAATTGGAATAATCGATTTCGATTTACTTATGGCTCTAATAATCAAATGTAATCGGAATCCGATAATCCCGTTTTTTATGCATTGATTCTATCTTAGCGTGAGAGTTTATGCTTAATATTTCACTGTATGTTGTAAATTAATAGAGTTCAGAGTCGGACTCAGAACATGCTTTTCCTTAGTCACAGCAGTAGAATGGAGATTTAAACTCATTAATTTTTAATTGCTTTTTGTATGATGATGACACATTACCATACAAACGCTATTAAGAATTAGAATGTTTAATTCTTCATCGTGTTGCTCTGTTTAGGGCTAGGTCCGCCACTAGAGTTGACAGATATAATCACGTCTACAATGAAGAATTTAGAGCAGGAATAAATTAATAATTTTCTACTGTTTCTTTGATATTAGTAATATACCAAATAAAATCAATAAACTCCAATCAGGTATAACATCCGTGGTGGATCCAACTGTAGCGACACTTTTCCATTACTTATTATTCTTTATACTAGAATGCAAAATGGTGATATGTATTGTAAATCCTTGTAGTTTTGCTATATGCCCCTTTGAAACAAGTTGTCAAGAAACAAATTGCAATGAATGCTCTCATAAATGTATAGGTAAGGAGGTTCTTCATTTTCTCGAAACAAAAAACGTTACGTTGAGAGATCTATTTGGGTGAGATTATTAGTTCAGTTAAAGTGTGTATGACCATTTTATTAGTACTTTTCGTTAAAATGCTATTTTTATGAGTGAAATACATTCACCATGCTTAAATACGGAGTGCTAAACAATAAATATTTTCATATAGCTTCTTCACCTTGTGCACAGAAAACGTGTCTTCACGATGGCATCTGTGTAAAGAAAAGCGAAGTTGAAGATTGTCGCTGTTTTTCACCATGGTTTGGAAGCTCGTGTGACAAATATGCAGGTAGCTACAAATTTATCTCCATCATATCTTTTAGTAACAGCATATCTCCATTACAAATAGTTTGTACACATCTTATATATTCTTACTTCAGAACTTCATAAATTCGCTTTATTCCTGTCAATTTTCATCCTAGATGAAGTGTTATTGTGCATACAAAGTATACACAATAACATTTCATCTGAGGTGAAGTAGAAGCGATTTGTGGGGCGAATTAAAGCGAATTTTTAAAATGAACCCTAAAATTGTATGAATAAAATAAAAATATAAATCTTTACATGTACAAAAATTATTTTTCCGTTAAAATCATCATTGTCATGTTTTGCTACCGCATGTCTTTACCTCTGTACAGTAATCGGAATAATCAGTTTCGGATTATTTATGATTATTTAACATTCTTTCATGCAGGTAAAAACAAAGTGACTTCAAAATTCAAGAAAAATAAAAATTTCCAGGTAATTACAAAGCATTAATGTTTGATTTGTTTTTGATAGCTTTTGTAGCTCAAATACTTTTTGCATCTTGCAACTTTTAGTTGGTTAGTGTGCCTTCTTCAAAAGTTACAAGTCTTTGATCAGAACCACCAATCAAATTTGTCATATTTCCACTTGAAAATACTGACGGTACAAATGATTTTTGCTTGAAATTTTACACAATTGTTAATTTTTATCAGGAACTTCCGATAATGAAGTCATTTTCCGACCCCAAAAATACATTATGGCAGCTTTTATTTACTCACAATGCATTTGGGCATTGTTCCGGACCCTGTTCCATATTTCCACATCAATTATTTGACGCATTAGTGTTGAAAACAGCATTTATGATTCGGTTTGGTAAGTTTACGATTTCACAGCTATTGCTGAGGGCACTAGCCTATACATTGACTTATTCAGAAACTGATCACATCCAACATTCTTCAGTACCTGCTGGGTAACATATGTAGTTTATGATGCAGAATATCAAACAAAGGTAGATTATAATTACTTTAATGTTTTTCTCATAGATGGCTATTAAAAAACTGAAGAAAGCTATAGCCAAATTATTTACACAATTCTGTAATGTTTTACCCGACGTTTGCCAATTTGTATTAACCAGTTCAAAAAATGTGTAAGTGCTTTGCTACCCAGCCAGAACACAACGTTAAAACAACGTTGTAGCAACGTTATTACAGCGTTAGAACGTTAAACGTTGTAATAACGTTGCTTCGACGTTGTTTATCGTTGTGTACCCGAAGGGTATAACCTGTAGATCCGTACACGAATTTTTACAAGATTCTGATTTTACACTGCACAAAAAATCATATTATCCATTTGACTAAGAAACCGTCCCAAAAATTCGCTTTGCAAATTCGCTTCATTCCTGTCGATTTTCATCTCAGGTGAAGTGTTATTGTGCATACTATGTATGCACAATAACACTTCATCCGAGGTGAAAATGAAGCGATTAGTGAAGCGAATCAAAGCGAATTTTTGAGACGAATCTTAACATGAAGTTATCCATTGGAAAATATAAGACCGCTGGATAACTACAAGCGGTGTTATTGGATATTATTACTCATACTGTAGCCGGGTAACGTTCATTTAGCGGGCATAAATGAAGTTTTAGTGGGCATAAATGAGCATAACCGTCTGCTCAAGATTTGCAATGCAATTTCGAACATTTTCGGATATTTTTTATTATCATATTCGAATATTTTTTATGTTCATAATAACATGTAACAATAAAAACATCAAATGTTGAGAATAGACTGAGAGGTAGGATGTCATTGCATTGCTTTTTGAATTCTGACGACACATCGCTAAAATCAGACAACAAAAAACGAAACAAATGAGAGGTGTTGAACTGAAATATTCAATTTGAAGGAGTAGATATGAGTAATTATAAAAAATAATGCTCATTTATTCGGGCATTGTTGTCATTTGCTACCCTTAGTTTTCGATTCTCCACCCTTCCGTGTTATTTACGCCCTCTGCTTCGCATCGGGTGTAAATGATACGGGCAGGCGGAGAATCAAAAACTGCGGGCCGCAAATGACAAAAATGCCATCTAAATGAACATTATTGTTATAATCATATTTGTTTACGCAGTAAAATGTATGTATAGGTATGTTATTTACGTGATTGTATAATTCAAAAAATTAACCTAGCTGGCACACAACGCTTAAACAACTGGGAACCTATGTAGTGGCGGCTAGCCCTAATCAACAGATAACGATATAGAGAACAAGAGGTTTCAATTCTTTAGAGGGTGACCACACAGTAAGGGTTCGCCTCAAAAATCCGCTTTTATTCTCTTCACAAATCGCTTCGTTTTCACCTTTGTGCACACAAAGTATGCACAATCTGAGATGAAATTTGACAGGAATGAAACGGATTTCTAAAGCGAATTTTTAAGGCAGTTTCTAAGAAATTAGAAATTAATGTCTTGGAGTCTGTTATTACTATCATCATTGTTGTACTATTTATTTATTTATTTTTATTTATTTATTCTTTATTTAACATATGAGATTCCATAGTTACAAACGTACTAATTTAGTCCAACACAAAATAATGTAAAAGTTAAACACTACGCATTTAATATACAGGCACAATAAACTGTAGTCAATTTAATTGCGGATCTAAAATCTAAATTATTCCATCTTAAGGATTGCCTGATACGAGTCTAACAAATTGCATTTCTTGTACGTGGTATTTCTAAGGTGTTACCTGGTCGCAACTGTTACGATTTTGTTGACATGACTTGATACATGATGTTTGAAGTCGTGCTTTTGCAGTGCATGAAAATCAAATGTTGGTAACAGGTTCTCAGAGGCGGACTCAGAACATGCTTTTACCTAGTCACAGCTATCTAATGGAGACTCAACATCATTCATTTCAATTACTTTATGTATGGCGCTGGGTCTCTAAAGACCCAGCGTCATACATATTTAATTAAGAATTAAAAGTAATTATGCTCCATCGTGTTGCTCTGACTAGGGCTTGATCCGCCACTGGTTCTCTAAAAAAAACTTCTCTCTAAAAAACTTGAATTAGCATGAAAATCGGGATAATCCGTTTCGGATTACATTAGGTTATTTGACATTTTGAGAGAATCTGAAACAGATTTTCTCTAAATGTCAAATAATTATGTATAATCCGAAACGGATTATCCCGATTTTCGTGCAGTGTAAGCAGGTTGTTTGATATAATCGTTAATGGATAACATAACTTTTCATGCAGCGTGTCATGTGATTTTTAATCTTAAATATGAGTTTACTTTTACTAGGGGAAGACGCTCAATATCATCAACAAATTTGACGGAAGAATATGTTCACATCAATAATGTCTATGACACCACTATTGATGTCACTTTTGACGTCATCATTGAAAAGCCTGGTAGCAACGGTGGAATGGTGATGTCAGCAGAATCGCTCAATGATGGTCTAGAAAGCACTGGAGATGCAATCGGGACCTCTATTGGCGCGAAATTCGAGCGTATTACCCAAACAACACCAAGTACCAGCACCACAGGTGAAAAGATTAAAAAGAAATCGAGTATTAAAACATCTGTTGTTGTAGGTATTGTGTTATCTGTGGTGGTTGTGGTGTTGCTGGCTGCAGCTTTGGTATGGTATTTAAAAAGGTAAAGAAAAATATTGGATGCCAAACTGCACAAGTTATGTTGTTTATTCACCCTATTCATATGGAGAGTAGGGGAGGGGGAAGCGGGGGAGGGGCAGGCAAAGTACCACAATCGTAAACTTTTCCTGATGGATTTTGTTTAGTATATTTTTAAGAGAAGCCCTTTGGTGATTTATAACATGTAGGCAGCACTATGATACAAACAAATATAAAAACAGTTGTTGCCCCTAGGGGCCAAAAGTCCTCTGAAAATATTTACCAATCGTTTTGGCTTAAAAACAATTAATTTCAAACTCTTTTCAATCAATATAGTCTAAGGAAGATTATTTTTGAATATAATTCTTCAAAGTATGACCTTATCGCCGATACGATGATGTCATTAGACGAAGTCAAATTCTCGGACTCGTGATGTTATGACACTGTGCTAAGTTTTATGACGTAAGGATAACATTACCACATATTTGGAAGGTGTGGTACTTTGTAACCCCCTGTCCGTATATTTGAGCACAATATACATAGAGTTAACAATTCTATCAAACGACCAGCAGTTCGTATAACCTTCAATGTGATATATTTGAAGGAGTTACGATGGATCATGCAGGAAGCATCGCGAACAAAGTTGGAGGAACTGTTTTGGTCTTTAGTCATCAACCATTTTACAACACTACTACATTTTGAATATAATATGACATGACAAATGCACCGGAGCCGAATTAAGAACACATTTTATCGTAACCATAGTTACAGTGTATTTACAGAGTCGGATCTAGAAGCTTGAAATTAATATCAAAGTGCCTGCGAAAAAGTGTAAAACCATTAAAATTTGAAAAAGATTTTAATTTACACTTTTTCGCAGGTGTTTGCCGTTTGCCTACTCCTAGATTTTGTTTTTCTTTAGACGTTCCAATGAGCAAGGTAAATTAGATTTAAAACCTGTCCGATTTCATAACGAGGCTTTTAATCCAACTGCAGAAGCAATCGATGTAGATGGTAAACGTAAAGAAGCGTTATCTTTTGGGAATGATGGTTACGTAGACACAGAATTTGCAGTTAAAGCTACAGAAAATCCCTTTGAAATAGAACCAAAGGTGGCAGTATAAACAAGGACCTTCAGAAAATACTTAATAACATAATTACCTGTTAAAATGTGGTGAATTTCTGAATAAAAGTAATGGAAAATAGGTTTTGAAAGTTAACAGAACCAAAGAACAAAGTAGCTATCACAACATAACATATAACTGAACAATTTTGGAAACGGGAAGTACAAAAGACATGACACTGCTCATTAGGAACTAGAAGCGAAAACGGAAAATCGTACATAGAACAATTATTTTTATAAGTGGCACTTTTGCACCAACCCAGAGCGGAACAATAAAAGCCATAAATAGTTTATAGTATAACAATTGTTCGTTAGCCTACTTTAGCTATTTAAAGTTGATTAGTCTCCATCTTTATTAGTCTGCCTAGCAGTAGATCTTCTACTGACACTATATTTCGATTTCTTAGTTACCGTAGAAGTTTCGGTGTAGGAGCCTTCGATAGAAGTTGGTAATTGTGTATCTTTAACAAATCCTCAAGTAAACCTCCGACAGTAACCTTCGATTGCAGGTGCTTTTCGAAAGTAAGTACATACAAGTGCTACTAAAACTGAAAGTAAGCTAGGCGTCTACAATCGGGCAGTCACCCCCGAAGACACACAGCGTTGTAATAACATTGTAGCAACGTTATTACAACGTTAAACGATGTAATAACCTTGCTACATCGTCGTTTTCGCGTTGTGTTCAAACTGGGCACGTAAATGACGTCCCGTTTTAATTTTATCTTCTTCTAACGATGCATTGAAAGTTATGTTAATCTTTAATGGATTTTTCAAGCAACATTTTCTATTGCCTGGCGCTCAATATCTGCGACAAAACCATACAGAGTTTGTCGGTTTAGCTGTATTCACTTTAAGTAAAAAAGGTTTATCATGTCATAGACCTGATGATTTTACGTTGGGCGACATTAAATTACATTGAATCTGGCGAACAGCGATCGAAAATTGCTATGGGGAGGCCGGCCTTTACTTACTTTTTTTAATTCGACATACCTCAGTGGCGGATAATTACTAATTAGATATTATAATTACTCTTAATTCTTAATTACATTATGTATGACGCTGGGTCTTTAGCGACCCAGCGACATACATTATGTAATTAAAATTAATGACTTTGAGGTCTCCATTCTACTGCTGTGAATAGAGAAAAACATGTTTTGAGTCCGCCGCTGTACCTTTTAGTTTTTTTCTTACTTTTGTATATATGGCAATGGATATAATAAAACACAATTACGCTTTTCTGGTTACCTTGTTTCTAAGGGTCATTGAAAGCCGTTAACCAAGGGTGGAAGTTTCGATAACCTGTAAGGGTTCGTCTCAAAAATTCGCTTAAATTCGCTTTACAATTCTATTAATTTTCATCTCAGATGAAGTGTTATTGTGCATACTTTGTATGTACAATAACACTTCATCTGAGGTGAAAATGGAGTGATTTGTGAAGCTAATTTAGGCAAATTTAATGAATTTTTGAGACGAACCCTAAGAATAAAGCAAACATGTTTGACCGCATAGTGAGAGTAGAGTACACCTAGAGCTTATCCATAAAACTAAAAGATTTAAAATGGTATTAGAAATGTATTAAAACTGATTCGTTCTTTGATGCAGTCTATCTGCATCTATAATCAGGAACGCCCATACTTGGTGAGAATAACATGTTCATCTAATTCAGTGTTTGTAAGTCTGTATTTTGATACGATACTAGCACTATAGTATCATATAAACAAGTGAATGCCATGATTTCGACACTTTGTGAAAACTTAAACTTGCATCTGACATATGAGGTGATATTTCTTTTAGATTTAATACAAATATGTTGGTACATGGTTTCCCATGGACTGTGATTGATATTAACTCAGATTATATACCGCAGAGTCCAGTTGTTCGAAACTGGAAAAAACATGGATTGGTTTTTAGCTTAGATTAGCTTTCTTAATTAGAAATCTACTCTGATTGGTTAAAGTCAGATTTAATACCGGTGTGGCAGGAAATAAGGATTCGGGGAATTAAGACTCTAGAGTTATTTTCCTAGTGTATGAGAACCCTATATAGTCTAGTTTTCCTAGGAATTTAAGAGCGGTCCGGTGAATTAGGACAACACACTTATGTCAGCAAAAAGTGACGTCATCAATTTTTTCTTTTTCAATATGTTCCTCTATGTCTGGTCTAACCACATCCCACCAAGTATTAAGGTGCTAACGTTAATAGGTGTCGAGATTTTCACGTCATATGACGTCATGATATTAGTCACGTAGTTTAATGTATTTGATATGAAAGAACTTCGGACAGGTAATATTCATGCAAAGTTTCAATGCTTAAAGCCATTTGGAACTGGAGTTATACTTGCTCAAAGTTTTTGGATTTGGGTAAAAATATTAGCAAAAATATTTTATTTTTTTATCCCCTAATCGTATATCATGCCGTTGTAACACGATCCAATGTAATTTTGATGGCACAGTATCATTTAAGCCATGAAATACTTTCTGCACATCTAAAAATAAATGCTATAAACTAAATGACATATAAATCAACCGTACCGGTTGGATGTTCTGCGGCGGAAGTGGAACAGAAATATACACTTTATTTCCCAGGCAGTATTTTGGCAGCGACCAAGCAATACAAGCAAAATGACGTCACTTATGGAACATTAAAAAATTAAAACAGATGTACGGAAGCCGAGGAGGGCCATTCGTTGTTACAGTATAAAATCGCGATTTCAAATTCAAAATCTTCATTTCAGAGATATAGAGTGGACAGTTCTGGCGCAAGGGTATTTCTTTACCTCAGTCATTTTATTTAAAACATGTCTCAGAAATCCCCAACTCACTTTCGGCATTATTATCATTGATTTCTGGCGCATGCTTTACATAAGGGAAATCCCCAACTCACTTTCGGCATGATTGTTACGGTTGACTGCGCATGCGCAATATTTTTTTTTTGACTATTATAAAAAAAAAAAAAAAAAAACATTTTAAAAAAATGTATTTAAATAAAGAGAAATGAATCATCTCAAAATTAAAGAAAAGATGTATAACGACGCAGTCGCTGGAAATCCACGTGCGTTACAGTATGTCCCTGATCGCTTCATGAGCTCGGAGATGTGCAACGACGCAGTCGCTAGAAATCCATGTATGTTTTTGTATGTCCCTGATCGCTTCATGAGCTCGGAGATGTGCAACGACGCAGTCGCTAGAAATCCATGTATGTTTTTGCATGTCCCTGATCGCTTCATGAGCTCGGAGATGTGCAACGACGCAGTCGCCGGAGATCCATGTATGTTTTGGCATGTCCCCCATCATCTAAAAACCCAAGAAATGTACACTAGAGCAGTCGCTGAAAATCCATGGATGC
>JAUCNQ010019014.1:3020-13704 GCA_032352715.1 Bougainvillia muscus | reverse complement strand
CTACATTACTACTAAGAGAAAAATTGCTTAATTAAACTTCCAGCGTCTATGCAGAAAGTGCGTACAGAGATATCGCCTTGTAGGTTTTAAAAATGGAGAGCAGGTGTTGTCTTGCAGTAATAGGTGACAGAAATAGCTTCAGTAATGGCCAGAATAGCCATTTCAGAGAGTCTACAGGGCAAAATTAGTTATTAGCCCCTCCACTATGAAAGCGGTGTCGTAGCCCCTGTGCTTTTAAATATAATGATCTAGTAAAATTGACTTGTTTTTTGTCCATGCTTCTTAACACCACTAAATTTGTTTATTCAACTAAAAGGAGAGGTTTTGTGATTGAAATTCTGGAATCCATTCAAAAATGTTATCTGTTCTAAGGCAGAAATCTCTCGTTAAGGGGGCTTTAAGATATAACAATTTTGTTTCAGAAATAGAAGGACATCTTCACTAAACGGGGCATGACTTTCAAATTAAGCTCTTTCCTTTTCGTTCTTAGTCATATATCCGTTTTGCCCCTAATTTTATTCAAACTTTTATCTGAAAAAGTCTACTTAGCTGCATGGCAGAACATCAAGAAAACTTTTCACTAAAAACTTTTCACTAAAAACTTTTCACTGTTGACCTAGCAAGCAGACAATATATTTGCTGATATAAAAGATAATTTAATGTTGGGAAAGCAATTTCAGAGGCGGACTCGGACACGGTTTTACCTAGTCACAGCACTGAAATGGAGATTCAAATCATGCTCAAAGTGATTAATTCTAATAGCTTTCTGTATAAAGATTGGTCTGTTAATCCCATCATCATACAGAAGGCTATTTAGAAATAAAACGATTAGCTCTTCCTCGTGTTGCCCTGACTAGGGCTGGATCCGCCACTGCATTTGAAACATTTCTTTCAATTTTAATAACCATGTTGTACGTTAACTATTTTAAAACGTCATCAAAAGTTGAAAATGAAAGCTTTTTTTTTCTTCCATCTACTTTTTTTTCCTGCTAACATCCAAAAATGTCCCCTCCCCTTGCGAAATGTGCTCGGTATGTACTCTGCACATGAAAGCTGGTAATGTCTTTAATTTAAAGAAACAAAACTAATGCAAATAAACATCTGGTGGAATGCCAAGAATCTAAGTATCTGCTAATTTTTTGAAGTGTGTTAACGATATCGCCTCCACTTCTCAAATCATTGTTCCATGCTGTCTTCAAGCCTGGTAAGTTCAGTTAATTCAAACATGTTTCGTACTTTTGCCATTCAAATACGTTACCAGCTGTAAATATTAAAAGGGATAGCATTCCGTATTGTGCATTATATGTTCTTTCCAGTTTTAAGAAACACATATAAGACACCTCTAAAATCTCAATGTACTGTAATTATGTTTGTGACCTTAAATCTAATTTCTACGTCACCATGATCTTTGTCTGATTCAATTTAGACGTTATGTGCCGGAGGAATTGGGTTTCTTGCATATTTAGTCTGATGGTATCTTGAAATAACTAACTTAATCTTCTTATGCTTGAAGAGCAAATAAAAAAGGTAAGCTACGTAATTGCCTATATCCCCCATAAACCAACTTTTGCAAACACAAAGGCTAGACTTATGAAAGCAATTATATGGCAATGATTTAGCAACTATTAAGTCAATTTTTCTTGTTCTGTTTATAATTTATAAAAAAAGTGTTATACGATTTCTCAACGGTTTGTTTAGCTGATGATTGTAAACTTCAGTTATACCTAATTCATTATCCTGTGTATAATATTGGATGTAAGAACGCCACAGACCAAACCTCTTACCTTACCTATTACCTTGCCGGTTAACCGTTTGTTTAGAATGTTCTAGCATGGTCTAGCTTGATCTCGCTTGGTCTAGGTTAATCTAGCCTGATTTAGAGTGTTACCAGTTTTATAATTTACGGGCAAACCAGACAATTGAAAAAGAAAATTTTACTCATTGTGAATTCTCTAGTTAAACATATAAACAGGAGAACAGTCAGTTTTCGGGCGTAAAAATTATTTAAAAACGAGTACCAAGAACGTTAACCCTTTCATACATGATTTCCCAAAATGGTGACACATACTTTACAAAACCTAGCAGCTTATGCTGCAGGATTGTTCAGGTGTGTTTAGCCATTTTAAAACATTATGGATCAAAGGGTTAACCCTATTTCCCCCGGGGGAGGGGCATATATGCCCCTCCCCCGCCCTATGAAACTTTTTGCTCTAACTATTTTTCTATAGGGAGTTATATGCTGACTTGTTGTGACTTTTATTACTTTTTACTATGGCACAACTGCAAATTTCAAAGTAAATTTCAAACAGCAAGGGTGTAAAATGACGTCATTCTTGGACGGGGTATGAAATTTTTGCGTATTTTGAGAAATTAAAATCAAAATTTCTAAAAATGTAATACATATATATCAAATCGATTGTGTTCACGTAAGTATGTATGCTATGAAAACGTCGTATAGACGTCAAGATGTTTTCAAAGTGAGTTCGTCACGTCAAAAACGTCATTTTGACGTTATAACGTCATTTTGACGTTATTTTGAAAAAACAATTTTTTTAAAACATTTTCACCGTTCATTACTTATGCTGCCGTCATCAAAAAGGTCACGTGACTATAACACTTTATGTATGATTTTTTGAAACCTCTTGGACCAAAGTATAATCGTGTTTTATCAAAATCATTCAGCCAATCAGAAAATAGGTAGGGGCATAAGGGAGTCAAGGGAGCCCGGGGGAAATAGGGTTAAAGAAAGACTGAACGTCTCCTAAAACTGCTGAGAAATACAAAAGCAACCTTGTTCTCGGCGCCACTTGTTAGTAGCTAGAACGAACGACAACTAACTTCCCTTCGTATTTGAAGTATCTTACATTCTTTAAATGTACATCTGTATCAAAACTATGATTTTAAGTATGCCAGTAACAGAAAAAGGCAATGTTGCGCTGTAAACGCAATATTATCAGTAAAACTGTATAATCGTGTGTTCTCTGGCAAAACATGTTATGAGTAATAGAACATGTGGAACTTCAATTCTTAATGCTGGGAGGATCTTGGATAGAGATTTGCATTGATAATCTCTTACTAGGCCAAGATAAATAAAAAGTAACTAATAAATGTATCCCTCTAACATACCAAGAAAATTCTACTTCAAGCTCATTGCACATCGATAACTTAGTGACCGTCCACAAAATAGTTCGAGCCATATACTAAGTATGCACAAAATCACTCCTTCCGTATGAAAATTGATACGAATTTTGATACGAATTTTGATACGAACTTATGAACGGTCCTTTAAGAATTATTATATCCTTTCGCAATAGGTCCTTTAGATATACCATACTCACAACAGATTTTCAAATTTTTAAACGCATAACAAATTTTAAAAATCTTTGTGAACAGTCAACAAATCACGTTGATTTTAAAACGCAAATCAAAATTCAAAACCCATGGAACGCTGCTGTAAAACCTATGAGGTGCTAAAGGCAGAACGTATACCTCTGTAAAAAAACCCGCAAAGGTGCTGGTTAGCCTTAGGGAGTTAAACTACTATCTTGTAATTTGAGGGTACCGAACAATTCCGTAGAACCTTTAGTGTGCTCAGATTCACAACACTTTACATGGTTTTCGTGGTGTACTTTTAACCCAACCTCGTCCTCAGGGCTTTTCGCTCTTTTTATGAGGAGAGAAAGCGGAAAGAGCCCTGGTATTGCATAAGCTCATTGGCCAGTTTTTATTGCATAATTACGGCAAAATTGCTGAGCAAGCTATTTCCGAAAAACAATATGGTGGATCGTATACACAGTATTTGTTTTCTTTTGGAAACAGTCGCAGCGTATTATTTTGAGCTATTTTAAAAATTTGTATTCTGTTTTTACAATGGATACAACACTACGAATACACAGGAAGTACCCAAAGGGATTTCTGGCCGTGCTTTTGATGTTCAAATTAAAGGATCGTATCGAAATTGCGTCCACAGCTTGCGTGTTGGCTTTTATACCCAATTTATTAAATTCCCAGGGCGTCAAATCTAGCTGTCCAGAGATCAAAACAACAATTTGATATATATAGAGATAAGCTCGCCCCTATCCGTGCGGTGTTTGTTAAAACTTAATTTATTAATTGACTGCTCACAAAGAATTTACAACTGACTTCCTAACCTGTCTTCCTTGCTATGATATTTTTCCTGTTTTGGAAATGGGGTTCTAAAAGGATTTGTTGTTTCATTGCATTGCTAAGGCTCAGTCATATGTACGAATCGGGGTGCTCTACGAATAGGGGCGCACCCGCTCTATTATGTTTTATTTTATTTAATTTAAAGAAATTAAAATTATGTAGCTTGTCATTTCTCAGTGACAGATATATATAGTAAAACTTTTGGAAGAAACACCCAACTATTTACAAACTTCAGTCATATATAGTCAGAGTAATGGTAAATTGACAAGGCCCTTTAATCTCCTAATATTATATATATAAATCTTTCCAATATCCAATACACAGCCAAATATAATACATATCTTCATCTTTGCATATTGTTCACAAATGAAAACATTACATTTGTTCTATACATGCCGGACATCATAAGAAAAGAAAGATTTAGGATTCAAAACAAAATGCAAATGGTTTCACAAATGTATTCATTTTCAACTGAGAAATAAATCCTTTGTATATACATTGCAAGTAAAAACCCTTGTCAGGGTTAAAGGTTAACACTATCATTCAAAAAGCAAATAAATCTGTAAATGCTTCATTGTGCCAACCTGACCGCTATATATTAGTTTAGCAATCAGATTTACAGAATTTTTAAGCGTTATAAGTTAATATTTTTTTACAGTGACCCCGCTATAATGGCGAGGAAAATTAAATCTTATTTTAAAATAATTTCCCGGTGTTATAATAGGGTTCCTCTCAAAAATTCGCTTTATTTCACTTCACAAATCGTTTTATTTTTATCACAGATGAATAGTCAT
Source organism: Bougainvillia muscus (assembly GCA_032352715.1). Taxonomy (NCBI): domain Eukaryota; kingdom Metazoa; phylum Cnidaria; class Hydrozoa; order Anthoathecata; family Bougainvilliidae; genus Bougainvillia; species Bougainvillia muscus. Next base: position 8,743 of record JAUCNQ010019014.1, on the reverse strand, counting down.
TGAGAAAAGTGTGCACAATCATACTCCTTCTGAAGATGAAATTGATTGATATGAAGCAAATTTATAAAGAGAGTTTTAGAGATGGTTCCTTAACCCTATTTGCACCGGGTGGAGAAACATCACATTTTCAAATCTGCCATATTTGCTGTATGGAACACAGATATACCATGTTTTATGAAATTTAATATTTTTATTATGCAGGCAACATATCAAAATTTGACAAAAAAATCAAAGTACATCACTGTACATCAGATCGCTGTACTTTTCGTAAACATTAAAAGTCCCATAACTTTACTAAAAATAATGTTATTGAGTTGAAACTTGTTATGGTGTGCTTTTAGGCCAATCTGATGGAATTCACTCATAAAAAAAATCTATTTTAATTATACTTCCTGAGTTTCAGAATTGAGCCATTTTCGGAGACGTGGATGAATTATTTTAGGGAAAAACCTCAAAATTGACCAATTAATGCCAAATATATTTGAATTGTTTACTGTATTTATCTAGCTTGACCTATTCCTTTAAAGATTGGACCACAAATAATCAAATAAATATCTTTCACAGGGAGTTCGTTTAAAAATTTGGTTTTCGGGAAGATAGCACAGGATTATTATTAGGTTTTTCACATACGAGATGGCGTAAAAGTAAGAATTTCATTTAAAACTATTTTTTTATTGAAATTAGGATAAAATAGGTTAAACTGCTCACATCAAAAGTTTCAGGTTGATCGGATAGTTATTCACCAAAATATCTGGGTGGCGCCACTCCAATCCACACAATAAGGCTTGAAAAGCCTGGTACAAATAGGGTTAACCATTCTAAAAAATTAAAAAGTATGCGAAACTCCCATTCTTGATGAGTTACCACTTAAAAGGTATGAGGGGTTAAACAAAGGGGTCAATCGATTTATCTATATTATTAGTTTTATATTATATTTTCATAGTTGTTTTATTGTGTTGACTTATTTGTTATATATTGTACTAGATTTTGGTATGATCTGAATTCTTACATACTGTAGACAGGTAAAGTATATACGTAGTGTTGTACATTTTAATAATTCACATACCAAACACAAAGTGTCTCCAATGATGCACAGCAATGTTTCCAAAACACACGCAGCTAAGTTTCTGACTTCTCTGCCATGTAATAACTAATATGAAATGCTTTAGGATTTCAGTCCAATTACGTATATTATTCTCATTTGACTGTTTTTACTCTTGTGTTTACGGTTCTTCTTCATGGACTGTGCCTTTACCTTGCACCTTGGTCGTTAGAAGGATTATTTAGTTTTAACCATTCATATGATCATATCTTTTTTAAACAGCAGTAAATGCTTCCAAGCACCTCACTTGTTTTTGATTTCAGGTTTCTGTCGCCTGAGAAACATGTTAAATATGCATGTCTGTATGACAAGAAGAAATGGAAACTTGCTCTGTAACAAAAGTCTTGCTCTCCTTTTTTAGTTGCACTCCAAAAATATTTTTGTTAATTTATATGCAAATCATGATTATAAAAATCGCCTCTACACGAGGTCATTTTTGACATTCGCGCATAAACTAACTTATGCGATACCAGCGCTCTTTCCACTTTCTCTCTTCATAAATAAGCGAAAAGCCCTGGGGACGAGGTTACCTTTAACCCTATTAACCTTGGGCTTTTTCTGCCTCTGAAAACCTGGGGGAGCATAATGCACTCCCCCTACGAAAACCATGATCCCTTAATGCTAAACTGATGAAACTTTGCACAAATGTTACCTAGCATAAAAAAGGCATTTTGTTCAATCAAATTCGGCATGTCGTCATTTTTAGGCTGATGACTTCATAATTAGCCTCTTATATTGTTAATTTACCATACCGGAGGTAAATAGTTTCAAAACTGTTTAAAACCTTTTTGTATCAAATAACGGTATCAAAAGTCAAGGTCCTAAATAACATCCAAATGCATTTTGGGTCAAAAAGATACCTTCGTAGAAGAATTGTTCGCAGTCGGAATCGACTCCGGAAATTTTGATTGATTTTTTTCCGGAAAATGGATTATATACTTTAATTTATATTATTTATACTAAAAATGACCTATTTTAAGAGCTATTAAGCAAATATTTCAAAAGTTATTAAAATATTTCGGGAGGGGCGCATAATGAAATTACCATTATCTATAATTGTTTGGCATTGGCAAAAATGTTCCAGATTTTTTTCTAAATATCTAATAACAAAGCAGTAATATTGGTGTAACGTGACTGTTCTGATGACATCAATAACTCCAAAAATCTGTAATATCTATGACAAACAAAACAACGTAACGGAAATTCGGGCAAATATATTTCCTAGAAAATAATAGCAATTAGTATTTAAAGACGTTAAAAAAGTTACCCACATCGTGCATAGTTTTATAAAATCATCACACATACTTAATCAATCCTGCAGCATTCGCAGCAGGATTGTTTAAGTATGTTTGATCAATTTACAACATTATGCATGCAGGGGCTAAGTGGTGATATCAGTGGTTAAAACTTTCCGATAGAGCTTTTATTTAGCAAAAAATCTTGCTAACAGACAAAAAGTAAATTCCATTTAGTATCAGCGTCCTGCGCTGTGCATAAATGCTTCTACAAATATTAAAAAAATACGGAAATGGAGAAGAGTGTTGTGAGTTGTGGGTTGTCACCGTATGTTAGATTTAATAACAGATTAAACTGCTTTAGAGCAAATAATATTCAGAAATTTCATTGCTGATAATAATTTGATGTCAGTAGGTGCTCCCGATAGTAGGCGCCCTCTCGGTAGTAGGCGCAATTATAATATGCCACTAATAAAACTCCCATAGTAAGCATCCGATAGAAACCTTGGATTGTAGGCGCCTTCCAAAACTAAGCGACTAAAGGGCCACGAACACTGAAAGTAAAAGGGCGCCTACTATCGGACTTCTACGGTATGTTAAAATATAGATGACGTAATCGCTGCAGACAAAAGCTAGTGCCGGTGAAAGACCCAGCCTTTGTCAGACCACGCAAAACTAGTTTTAATTCTAAATAATTTAATGTATTGTGACAGAACTTTAGCCACCAGTGGCCATACATTATGTCATTAAGAATTATTAACCTTAAGGTTTCATTTTATCATTGAGACTAAAGTAAAAGCATGTTCTGTAACCATTTATATATCATGATTAGTGGCTAATCCAGTCCTAGTCAGATCAACACGGAGAAGAACTAGACGTTATAATTCTTAATAGCTTTTTGTATGATGAAGGTTCTTCAGAGACCAATCATCATAAAAAGCTCTTAAAACTTAATGAGTTTAAGCCTCCATTCTACTGCGGTGAATAGAAAAAATAATGTTCTGAGTGCATCTCTGGGGTGTTGTGGGTTGTCTGATGATTATTATTATTTTTTGTTTTTGTTTTTGTTTTATTTGAGTTTATTAATTTTATCAATTTCATTATCAACAGCAAGAATACCATCTAAAGCTTCTAATGACGATGGTTCAATTCGATCTCGTGTTAATAAAAACCCATCAGTACCATTTGCAACTGCTGGTGGTAATTCCAATGCAAACGAATACGTAACATTTAATTTATCATGAACCCAATCAAGAGCAGCACCTGTTATATTACCTAAATATAAAAATATGTGTGAATTATTAACTCAGTGGTTGTCAGGCCTAACGGATAAATGTGTCGACTTCCAATGACATCTTTATAACAAGAGCCTGATGATATATTAAATTACGAAAACGTTCACTCCAATTCTAACTTTTATATATTCCGTCTTATTTTATCTAATGACATCTTTGTGGGTTCAATCTGAGCCTGTATAAATAGTACAGGATAGCCACTATGATAAGCTATGATAACGAATCATTGTTTAATTTATGGTACTTATGAAGCAGAACACAAACAATGATTAGTAATCACTTACATCTTTGGCACTGAATTATTTAACAACCTAAACAACATACAGCAAATAACATAGGATGTGGTTATCAGTGGCGGATCCAGCCCAAGTAAGAGCAACACGAAGAAGAGCTAACCATTTTAATTCTGAATAGCCTTCTGAAAGATGATGGGTCTAAGAGACCTATCTTCATACAGAAAGCTACTAAAATTAATCACTTTGAGAATGATTTAAATCTCTATTTCAGTGCTGTGACTAGGTAAACGCATGTTCGGAGTCCACCTCTGGTTTACGACGGAAACGTATACATTTCTTCAATGGATCTAAATGTGAATGTTTACTTACCTCTCTGAAATAAAGGAAAAGTCCAAACATTATAAATTGATCCAAATCGTTTCTGAACGGCAGGTATAAATCTTATTGCAACTGATCGCTGAAATGTAAAGGCTAACAAATTTAGTGGAATGTAGCCTACCTAAATAGACTGGTTCGCTTAAGCTCTGTCTGGTCTATCACTATTCGTCGAATTTAGAGTTCAAATCTTTCCAGCTTAGCTGTAAAGCTTGCGTGTGCGCATTGAAATAACGGGAATATCCGAAACAACATTAAGAAAAACGGCCGTGAATCCATAAAGTATATAAGTGGTGAGACCAAGGTAAGTGCAACGATAGCGATCTACCCAGAAAGGCTAGTGAAATATAGCTCTATGTGGAAATTGATGTTACTCGTCAATGATATTATCATACAAATTTCAGTTGGTTGTTTGATAAAATCGTTAACAGATAGTATAACATTTCACTGGGGAAAAAGTCATGTTACCCAATTGAACAACCTGCAGTTGTCCATCGGAAAACATAAGGCAACATGAAGTTCCAGATTTTGTTCCAGATTTTGTCTAAATATCTAATAACAAAGTGGAAATATTGGTGTATAGAGTCACGTGATTATTTTGATGACATCAGTAACTCCATAAATCTGTAAAATCTATGACAAACAAAACAGCGCAAGGGAAATTCGTGCAAATATATTTCCTAGAAAATAAAGGCAATTAGTATTTAAATACGTTAAAAAAGTTAACCCCATCGTGCATAATTTTATAAAATTATCACACATACTTAATCAATCCTGCAGCATTCGCAGCAGGATTGTTTAAGTATGTTTGACCAATTTATAACATTATTCAAGCAGGAGTTAAGTGGTGATATGGCAGGTTAAAAATTCTCGATAGAGCTTTTATTTAGCAACAAATCTTGCTAACAGACAAAAAGTAAATTTCATTTAGTTTCAGTTTCCTGTGCTGTGCATAAGTGCTTCTACAAATATTAAAAAATACGGAAATGGAGAAGTGTGTTGTGGGTTGTCACCATATGTTAGATTTAATAACAGATTAAACTGCTTTAGAGCAAATAATAATCTGAAATTTCATTGCTGATAATAATTGGATGGTAGTAAAAAGCAAACAGTACCATTGAAAACACAGTTAGTGGTAGTTTAAATGCAAGTGAATACCGTAGAAGTCCGATAGTAGATACCCCGATAGTATGCGCCCTTCCGGTAGTAGACGAAATTTTAATATGCCACTAATAAAACTCCCATAGTAAACATACGATAGAAACCTTCGATCGTAGGCTCCTTCCAAAACTAAGCGACTAAAGGGCCACTAAAACTGAAAGTAAGCGGGCGCCAACTATCGGACTTCTACGTTATGTTAAAATGTAGATGATGTAATCACTGCAGACAAAAGCTAGTGTGATCGGTGAAAGACCCAGCCTTTGTCAGACCACGCAAAACTAGTTTTAATTCTAAATAATTTAATGTATTGTGACAGAAC
>JAUCNQ010018903.1:0-13709 GCA_032352715.1 Bougainvillia muscus | reverse complement strand
TTCTATTACTCTTTTTAGAAAAAATACAAAAAATATGTTTAAATTAATCTTAGAACATGTATATAGATTATTTTACTTTGTTTTTCCCGAAGACCTACAATAAAAAGGGATACACATGCGTAGAAAGATTGTTTTGATATGTCCACACTTTTGACGTCTTTTGATGACGTTTTAATTTTTGCGCCACTTTATTTAAGCGATTTTTAGGCTCATCGCTAATTTAAAGCGATGTTAAAAAAAGTGATCTAAGGTATATTGTAAGGTATATTGTAAACGGTATATCTAAGGTACATTAGCCTATTACATTGTTACCTACTTGTTTTACATTCTTCGATTTCCAAGGCTACGATATGAAGAACATGAATCGAAGAAACTGCAGACTGATAGGGAAAAAATATATAGTCTGTATTTTACACAGAACCGTTACAAACATGGCAGCACATATGAACAAAAATGGCCTTCGGAAATGCAGTTTTAGCCAATCTAGAAGTATGATAATCAAAATTTTCTTCCGTCGCGCAATCATGGTGCGCTTCGCTGGGGAAAGTAGTAGGAAGGAAGGGAAGGAAGGAAGGGGGAGGAGGAGGGGGAGGGAGGAAGGTAGGACTGCTCAACAATCTAAATTCCCAATTTAGTATGAACGGCCACTGACTTCAATTTCTGGATTACACCCTGGGCGGTTCCCCTTGCTAAGCGGGCGCGTCTCACCCTTGTGTGGTGGCTTTGACATCACGCAACCTCAAAGAGCTTCTTCTTAGCGATTCATAATGAAACTTCACACGAGTGTAGGAATATTATATTCCCATAAATCCTGCAAGTATGGTGCATTAAAAACGAGTAGAACGGAAGTTATAAAAATAAATGCTGTGTTTGGCTTATTAATAGGGTAGGAAGTAGAGGAAGGAAGGGAAGGAAGGAAGGGGGAGGAGGAGGGGGAGGAGGGGGGAGGTAGGACTGCTCAACAATCTAAATTCCCAATTTAGTCAGAACGGCCACTGACTTCAATTTCTGGATTACACCCTGGGTGGTTCCCCTTGCTAAGCGGGCGCGTCTCGCCCTTGTGTGGCGGCTTTGACGTCACAGCGACTCAAAGAGCTTCTTCTTAGCGATTAGAAACTGACAACCGTGTCTCCCACTCCATTGCACTGGCGAAATACATTGGATGACACTGTACCATAGATCTTAGCTAAATAATTAATTCTCAGTAAAAGTCATCAAGCAATTTAAGAAAAGTTGAGAAGGAGCATTCTTTCCTAACACCAGTTAGAACTGCAACATGGAATTAATGAATTAAGAAACTTTTTTGACCTTGTAGAATGAGTGTTCCTATTTATAAGTGTGAATTATCTCTTTTAATAATAATTCGCTTCCTTGGTAATCAGAACACATATATTTTTAAATACCTACTAGTGGATGCTTCTCCTTATCTCATAAATCTTGCATACCACTTTCAAAGATACTTTGTTTTGCGAGTGAAAGGACATTGTTTATGCTGCATATATGTGGCTTTAATAGGACTATCGAATTGAGTGTTCTATTTTTAAATTAGAGGACAATGTTATGTGTGTGTGTGTGTGTGTGTGTGCTTTATTTATACTCGGATTTTATTAGTCCGAAATTGAATGAGTGATACTATCCGTTCGACAGTGATATCTGGTCCCACGCCTCTTTTAGTTCCATTTAAGTTAAGCTGAGAAATGAGAAACAATCAGTGAAGTGAGCTGCATAGTAGGGAATTGCCAATGACTGTGAATATAAAAATAAACTATATATAATTACTTTCTTTCGCAGATAAACTTAATTTCATCTCAACGCATAAAAAAATAAATTTTATCCTCAAAAAACCTAAGTACTTGACATGGCTGCTTCTGATAATATTGGATCTTCTCAAATAAAAACTGAAGGATTACCAACTACTGGTGCTTCAACGATGTCTAATCCACCAGCTCAATCACAACACCCACCTAACCCTCGTGATATTAAGGTAAAAATATAATTTCAGTTTCATATTTCTACTTTCCTGATGTATCAAATGACAGGTAACAGTTAATTACAAACACACACACGCTAAGGGACTGCCCACATAATTTGTATTGTAAATCATACCGTCTTCATACACAAAGACCCTTCTTCTGAATGAAAATGATACAAATTTACTTATGAATTGTGTTGATGCTCCCTTAACTTGCTGAAAAGTAATTATAACTTGTTTATAGGACATAGTTATTTAGTGTTGTTATGTTTTGATGTATTTGTGGGAAATTGAGGCATTCTTGTATAAATCTGAATCTTTTTGTTACAAATGTAACATATAACGTTATAAGTGTTGCTTCGCTAATCGAATAATTATGTAAAGAAAATAAATTGTGTCACCCAAAATATTGAACAATGGTATTTTCAGACTCAGTCTAGTTACGGACTGTACCAAACTAGATGTATTCGTCATTCCACCGGAAGGCCTTTGATTGGTCACTTTATGGGGCATGTAAATCAAGCCTTTTCCCTTTACTAATTAAGAAAAAGCCAGGTCAACTTGATTAGGGCACCATTACCCGAATTACAAGAGTTTTTGTAAAATTGGATTATCAGATTTTTATCAAATTTATCGGATTTTGGACAGTTAATGTCCGAAATTTCAATGGACCCGGCTTTTTCTTTTATTGTCTAATAAAATGCAACAAATCTATTTCAAAGTAATGTGTGTGAAGTAAGTGCATCCGGTGGAACTAAAGTTATTCTGATTTTACCCGATTTTTAAAACTTCAAGGCCTATTTTGCCCTATGTTTTCGATAATAATGAGAATTTTTTTATCAGATCTCCTTTTTCTTGCCTAGACCTTTGCAAAAAGAACAAAACCCGAGATATAACTCCAGAATTGAAAAACGCAAATAAAACGAACGAAAAACGCAAATTTGTGGTACTGTCCGTAACTACGCTGAGGATGTCGAAGGATCCATTTCCTTAGCTGTTGTTACAAGGTTGCTATGCATATTTGTTTTACATTCCAGGTTGCTATGCATATTTGTTTTACAGAAGGGGAAGGATATAAATTTTAACAAGTTTGGCAACTGAAGAACTTAACTTTCTTACTAATATGGACCGTCCACAAAATTCGTATGGAAATTTGTATCAATTTTCCTACAGAAGGGGTGTAAACACTTCTTCTGTGATGAAAATGGTTCGTATTACCATACGAATTTTGTGGATGGTCCCTAATGTTTTTGATTTTTTATTCACAAAATCATTCATTCTATAGAAAAAAATAAAATATAATTGTTAACTTATCTTTTTTTGTTACTTTAGAAACCAAACTATACCATCAAATATACCTTGACGGGGCATACAAAAGCAATATCATCGGTGAAATTTAGTCCAAATGGAGAATGGCTTGCTACTGCATGTATGTCCATAAGATATGAATGCGAGATGTTACCATTTTTATCTCAGAATAATTGTCAAAGACATATTTTTCTATTATGGTAACATAACTATTTCATTGAGGGTTTCTTAATTATTAACATTTTTCCCTCTTTTAGTTAAAATACATGTTTAAAATGTCATTTTTTTTAACGGATAATCTGATATCTCCTCCCGACAATATAACGAACATCTATGTTCTTTACGGTTTGTCTGAAACTTCTGATTATTGATATCACATTCTCCTTGTGTTCACTTAAGGACCCTCCACAAAATTTGTTTGGAAATTCGTATCAATTATCATACAGAAGGAGTGTTTTTGTACAAACTTATGCACAAAAACCCTTCTTCTGTGATGAAAATGGTTCGTATCACAAAACATTTTCCTTAAACAGAAATAAAGTGGTAAGTTTAAAGGAGAACGTTTTTGAGCTTAAAACATCCACTAAGCCTTATATTCGATCAGCGTAGCTTATTTTGCTAAAAAAATTATATTTGGACCAAAAAATAAGCTGTTCCACCATTGGAGCAGATTTCTTGTCAACTACCGTGATATCCGGTATATGTGACGTCACAACTTCAAACGCGTTAAGCAGTGCTGTGGTAGAAAGCAACGTGTGATTTGCGAAAGATAAAGAAAAGAAATGTTGATTTATTTGGCAAGGAATAGATATATTGATACTCACAAGAAGGAAACTGGCCACAGTTTGAGTCCATGGGGCTTCGTTCGCAGCGGGAAAAAACAAAAAGCTGTTTAGTCGATGTCCTCGTAAAATGTAAAAGATTATTTTCCACACACTTATCCATACATGCTATACATTTTTTTATGTTTAATGTTTTTATACTCAAGTAAAACAACTGTTTTCATTATTAAAGTACGGTAAATCCTCCAATAAATGCCCTCCCTCTTTTAAACGCCTCCCTCTAATAAACCCCTCCCCTAAAAATCAAAAATGTTTATAAACACCTCCCTCTTTTTAACGGCTTCCTCTAATAAACGCCCCCACCAGAAAGAGGCGTTTATTAGAAAAATCGTAATATGGCCAATTTAGGTAAGTGTAGAAATCAGTTAGACAGAATATGCTTAATCAAAATTTGTGAAATAACCTGTATTCTGTATAACCTGTATTCTGTAGGACCTAGTAGTCCGATGAGGCATATTTTCCTACTGTCATGGTATGTTTTCTGAACGAAAGTCCCTGTGGGTTCCATTTTTAAAATCTCTTTTTGTCAATTTTTTTATAAACGCCTCCCTCCAATAAATGCCCCCCCTTAAAATCTTCGAAATTTAATAAACGCCCCGGGCGTTTATTAGAGGATTTACCGTATTGTCATAAAAGATCAAATGTTCAGAAAATCACCTATTTTTGTTTCAAACATTATTTCTATCTCTCTTTTTGCCATACACTGATATGAATAAACAAAATAAGTTTGAAGTTCTTACGTCACGTTACTATAGAAACATAATTAACATTTTCAGTTTTAAAAATTAAATGAACAAAAAGCTCAATAACTCGCGTTTTAAAGGTTTTCATAAAATTTTTGCCAGGCAGTTTTTTATGGCTATTGGAGCATATCTAGCTATTATCTAGATTTCTTTCTGACTTTTCCATGATATTGAGAAATTGCTGTTGAAATTGTGGGCTTGGAGGGAAATGAAAATTTGAAATCAGCACCTCGGCGCAGACTTTCACAGCAAGGTGATTATTTAATTGCATAATAAATTTCTTATTTTTTTAGCTGCTGATAAACTAGTCAAAATCTGGGGTGCATACGATGGGAAGTTTGAAAAGACTATAGCTGGACATAAACTTGTAAGGGACCGCCTACAAAATTCATTTCACAAATTGTACCGTATTCAACACAGAAGAAGTGTTTTTGTGCATGCTAGATATGCACAAAGACACTCCTTCTAGATGAAAATTTATCTGAATTTCGGTACCAATGTTGCGAACTTCTCGAATAATTAACTCATTATGGTTTTCCTCTTCTCTGTGGGTGTTTCAACATTTCATGTTAAACAGGTTTTTAACTAGTTTTCATAATATTTCGGCTTTTAGTTTTAGATTTAACTCACTCAGTACCGAAGATGTATCGTAAAAAGTGATAACTACAGAAGTAGCAGAGATGAAATATTGATGATTCGTTATCACACGACTTGCAGCACTGAATGAGTTAATAATATCCCAATGTTTTCTTATTATTTTAATGGATATGCCATTTCTTTTACCAACACTAACCGTTGTAAATTTTATTCAAAATGTCATTTAAAAAATCGTTGCATTTACATTCCAGAAGAAGTGTTAAATATAAATGCGAAATATTCACAAAATATTTTCTTTTTCTTTTAGGGCATAAGCGATTGTGCTTGGTCATCAGATTCGAAATTAATTGTTTCTGCATCCGATGATAAAACATTGAAAATATGGTCACTAATAACGGTAGATATTTTTATAATGGATCGTCTTAAAAATCTTTTGAATCATAAATCGTTCAAATTTTACAGAAATTTATTTAAACTATTAATTTAAATATATGATGCAAATATTGGGTTATCTGGGCAAAATGTGGCATGTTAGATTTCTGATAGAGTTATCTTATCTAGAATTACACTTTTCTTCACTCATATTGTAAATAATCTGTTAAAAACCTGTATAATACGATATGCTGACATCAGTAACTTTTAATAATGCCACCAGTTGTAAGGGACCGTCCATAATACAAACCATTTTCATCAAAGAAGAACAGGGTCGGATCCAGGAGTAGGCAAACACCTACGAAGAAGTGTAAAACAATTAAAATTTCTTTGAAATTTTAATTGTTTTACACTTCTTCGTGGGCACTTGTCTACTATTTTCAAGCTCTGGATCCGCCACTGGAGGAAGTGTTTTAAGTATGCACAAAAACTCTCCTTCTGTATGAAAATTAATACGAAATTCGATACGAATTTTGTGGACGGTCCCTAACTGCTTTCTAAGTTTACAAAAATCTGCTATCTAGAATCGCTTAATTCCTATAAATTTTCTTTCAGAAGAAGTGTCTCTATCCATTCTTTTTGAAAATGAAAGGAATTAAAGCGAATTTTTTGGACGGCCCTTACATGTCCCATTTATGTCCATAATGGTTTTGACTAGAATGAAGTAGAATACCTATCCATTAGGTGTAAGAATTTGTATATGTAATCGCACAGTGAAGAGTGCAATTAACGATTAATTTGTATGAGTTGTTTCTAGACAGAAAAATTTGCGAGTCCGTAGGAAGTACAAGTACGAGTACAAATCAATCGTTAATTGTAGGAGTTTGTACTGTGCGATTACATGCTAATCACACGCAATATTGATGTATTTTGGTTCATTTTGTTATACTTTATCAATCTCATTCAGAACAACAACCACAAAAAATTACATGTACATTGCAAATGTAAACGGGACCTTAGAGTTATTTGTAATTTTTGAAAATAAATTTGATTGGTTTAAAAATTTGTTCGATTGTTCAAATCAACAAGCATTCGAAAGTTAAACGTTTCAGAAGCAAATGATTCAGAATCCAATTAAAAGCCGATCAAAATTAATTTTTTCACTAGTGAAATTAAAAGTAATTTTTCACTAGTGAAATTAACGATTAATTGCACTCTCAAATGGAGCGCCACATTCAACAAAACACCCAAAAGTGTGATTAGGTCTATAATTTCTTCCTCTTGATTCATGCCCTTAAGATTTTCCTTACTAAATTTATGACAAAACATTCTTCGCTATGTTAGCACTAGCCTATTAGAAGTTCGAAGATGTCCTATGAGGGGTTTCCCCCTTCCCTGCCAGGGAGGGATGAGTTATTATACTAAAAGTTTAAAACGTTTACGAACGAATTTATCGTTGAAATCATTTATGAACGAATTGAAAACATGATAAAACTCATTTCTGTTAAGGTCCCGTCCCACATAATTTGTATCACAAATCGTAACTTTTTCATCACGGAAGAAGTATGCACAAATATACTTCTTCTGAATGAAAATTGATACGAATTTCAGTACGAAGTTTGTGGACGGTACCCTACTTATTCTATTTTATTTTATTTCATAACTTGTGAGAATATTGTATTCAAATGTATTTAGGTTCCGTCTCAAAAATTCGCTTAAATTCGCTTCATTTTCACCTTAAATGAAGTGTTATTGCGCATACAAAGTATGCGCAATAACACTTCATCTGAGTTGAAAATTAATAGGAATATAAAGCGATTCGTGAAGCGAATTTAAGCGAATTTTTGAGACGAACCCTTAGTTCCAACAGTTGTTTATTTTTTACAGGGGAAATGTTTAAAGACTTTAAAAGGACATAGTAATTATGTCTTTTGTTGCAACTTCAATCCACAATCGAATCTTATTGTTTCAGGATCGGTATGTACAAACAAATCAAGATACCCTCCGCAAAATGCATACGATAAATCGTATAAGTTTTCTTTCAAGAAGAGTATTTTGTTGCATATCTTATATGTACAATGAAACCCCATCCGAGATATTAAAAAGTGTATAATCTGAGGTCTGGACTTTGTAGGAGATCCCTTAATATATTTTTGAGCAGATATTGTAACATACGTTGGGTCTGTTCCAAAATTAATTTATTTATTGATCCTTTAAAGGGACCGTCCACAAAGGTCTTATTGAAATTCAAACCATTTTTTTTGCAGAAGGAGTGACTTTGTGCATACCTGTGAATGAACATTTATCCAAATTTTATGGACTCTCTCCGTTATCTAATTTCTTTTCTTTAATCTAGTTTGATGAAAGTGTTCGGATCTGGGATGTAAAAACAGGGAAATGTTTGAAAACTTTACCTGCTCATTCTGATCCGGTTTCTGCAGTAGATTTTAACCGAGATGGTGCGCTAATTGTATCAAGTAGTTACGATGGACTGTGTAGAATATGGGATACTGCATCAGGACAATGTTTGAAAACACTTATAGGTATACTTTATAAGGGTTTTTCTCAAAAATGCTCTTTACTATTTCGTTTTATTTATTTTAATTTTATCTACTAGATGAAGTATCTTTGTGCATGCTCTGCACAATGACATTTTCACCTTAGATGAAGTGAAAATTAATAGGAATAAAGCGATTCGTGAAGCGAATTTAAGCGAATTTTTGAGACGAACCCAGCAGTTGTTTATTTTTTACAGGGGAAATGTTTAATGACAGTTCTTCTGAGATGGCAATGCGAGTTTTTCAGACGAAGCACGATGCAAGCGCTATGTTATGTATTTTTACTTTTTGTGAATGTCAATTCAATAGTTGAGAGTTCAGTTAGGCAGTGATAAGTACTGCTATATATAACGCTACTTATCACTGCCTAACTGACCTCTTAAATCAAGATTCCATTTTCATTTTTTGTATTGATTGTAAATGAATCATTGAGCTTTTATTTTGATGATTGCTACATCAAAAGAACTGTCGTCTTAAAAATTCAGAGGTCCTTTCATTGACAACAACCTTATGGCTATGTAATAGTATAGTTTATTAATGGATAATTCGTACCGCAGCTCGTACCAATTTCATCACAAAAGAAGTGTCTTGGTAAATACTAAGTAAAAGATCTTTATTTTTTTATTAGATGATGAAAATCCTCCTGTATCATTTGTTCGTTTCTCACCAAATGGAAAATATATACTAGCTGCAACCCTCGATAAGTATGTCTGGTTTTATATATTCATTCATAAGGAATATTTTCCAATTTTATATCATGAACGCAGGAAGAATTATTCTGAAAAATCTAAAATCATTTTTAAAATTATTTCATTTTCATATCAGAAGTGTCTTTTTGTGCATCCTGCGGGAAGAGAGCATAAGTAGCCTACATACACGAAACCGAAGTTGCCGCCGTCGTACACGTTCCCTAACTAAGATTATTTATTCTGAGGTAATAGAAATAGTTCCATAAGTCCACAAAATTCGTATCGCGAATCGTACCAGTTTTATCATAGAAGAAGAACACTCCTATCTAAGGACACGTTTACATGGAAAATTGTTGCGGGCGAAATGAACTGTCATGGCTTCTGTGGTTGGTTAAAAATTTTCCGACAGTCATGACAGTTCATTTCGCCTATAGAAAGTCTTCATGTAAACGAGTTCTAAAAATTGATACGATTTCCATATGGATTTTATGTGGACGGTCCTTTAGGAACAGTCTCAAAAATCCGCTTCACGAATTCGCTTCATTCTTATCTTAGATGAAGTGTTATTGTGCGTACTTTGTATGCACAATAACACTTCATCTGAGGTGAAAATGAAGCGATTTGTGAAGCGAATTTAAGCGAATTTTTGAGACGAACTCTTAGTTTATTTAATTAAATGAACGGGTCTCAAGTTATATCCAGTTATAGTGTTAGCATATATAACGTTTGTTGATGGAATAAACTCATACTCAAATATTATTTTGAATGATAGATTATAGGGGTTGTGGATACCTCCCGTTATCAGGGCCCAGTTGTTCGAAACCGGATTTAATACGGATTAGCTTAATCTGGTATTAAATCTTACTTTAACCAATCAGAATTGATTAGAAATCAATTTGGATTGATTAAAGTCAGATTTAATACTGGGTTAAGGTAATCCGAATTGAATCCACTGTCGAACAACTGGGTCCAGGTGTATTGATTAGTATTGATATAGTTATTATATAGTGATTCGTATAGCAAGTTGTACCATTTTCATTGCAGCAGCAGTGCCTTTGTACACACAATGTATGCACAAATGTATGAACAAAGACACTCTTCTGAATCAAATTTGATACGAATCACAATAAGAATTTTGTGGACAGTTCTTAACAGGGATTTATAAAGTTTTTTTTAGAAACATTTTTGAGGTGTTAAACTGGTAATATTATTTTTACTCTTCTATACTTTAGTACTCTAAAACTTTGGGATTACAGTAAAGGAAAGGTAATATTCAAATGTTTATATTTATGAAGCTGATCAAATTGTATCATTTTCATCTGAGCAAATGCTTCTGCGTGTAAAGGTTGCTGTTTGATACTGTTTGTGTGATAACCTAACCTAACATAATTTCACCTTTTTTGGAACTAACACAGGTTACCCACTAAACTACCTTAGTACATTAATTTTTGTGAACATTAATTTTCGGGAGTCCAAAAAAGTTGCATTTCGCAAACATTAACTTTGCGAATTGACGAATAAATATCTTATGATATAAGTTTATTTTAAGGCGTTTATTTCAACCACAATGCATACCCTAAGTATAAAAAAGAAAGGAAAAATGACGTGTCAGGAAAGATAGAATTCGTGAGTTTATACGAGTTTCGCGATGAACTTAAGAATATAGTCTCATTGCTTCTATAACTACACGAAGTTAAAATAAGTTAAAAAAAGAAATGAACTAAAACGGTTCAGTAGCAATAATTTTAGAGCCAAAAGTTTAGTCAAAAGGACCCAAAAGTTGAGAGTAAACTAAGGTTCAAAAAGCATCTATGCACCTCCAAATCAACTGATCTTGTACAGAATAAGTTTCTTCTTACCCTAAGGCATGTGAAATGTTTTACTGCTTCATGATGATAAAAATACAGACATAAACATTTTTACAAACGTAATATTTTTCTAATTTTTACAAACGTTCTATTCAAATTTTTTATTCCCTAAACTATCCGAAATAATAAAGAAAGAATTTTTTTACACGATTATGAAAGTCAATCAAATAATAATTCGAACTTTGAGCATGTATAAATGATTTTAAACTTTTACTGAAATGAACTCGTTCAAAACAATAAAACCACCATAAAGAACTTTATTAAGTTTGAATGAATGGAACACGTTTGTTTAATTGGAAGACTTCGACGTCATGAAACTACGATTGGTTTATATTTAACTCGACGTGCCTTTGAGACATAAGAAAAGTCTGACTGCAGTAAAATGCTTGGACTGCAGTGAAGAACGATTCTGTGTTCTGGTCTGCAGTATATTTCTTCGAACTGCCGTATAGGTCGTAACAACTGTTTATATTTATGCCGTAGCATTTCAAAGCGCCTTTAAAAACAAACAAAAAATTATTTAAAAATTTTCCAAAATTTTGAGGCAAAATTCGCGAAAATTGATGCTCACGAAAATTAGTGGACTTAAGGTATAAATGAAAAATTTGTATATGGAAAAACATGGATTGAGATGAATACAAAGTACATTAGTACATTAGTACATTAGTACAAAAAGGAAAGTACTATATGTGCTAGTGCTCTTGAGAAATGGTCGGTCTACGAAATCGTATCACAAAGACACTTCTTCTGTATTAAAAATGATACGAATTTTGTGGACGGTGGGTCACAAAGAAAATTGTCAACATTTATGCCAGAAGACTTTATACGAAATGCAAGACTTCTTTCTAAATGATAGTTAATACGATTTGCGATAGTGATTTTTTTACGATAACGGAACGGTATTTTCATTTAAGAAGAAGCGCTTTTATTCAAGCAAAAGGAATTTCTTATGAAGTAGACTAATTGTAGTCGTAGATGCTCTAGAATGCAGTTTGCCCTGTAATATATTTCTTTTAATTTTAGTGTTTGAAAACCTACACTGGTCATAAAAACGACAAATACTGTATATTTGCGAACTTCTCTGTTACAGGCGGAAAGGTAGGAGAAGATAAATCAGTCAGAAATGGTCTCAATGCAAAACCTGTAAATGGTTTCGCTTTCTAATTTCACCTCATACCTATCAATTTTAATTCAAAATAAGTGTGACATAATTTTCGCCTCAGATGGAGTGTTATTGTGCATACAAAGTATGCACAATAACACTTCCTCTGAGATGAAAATTATCTCGGAAGAAGTGTCACACTTCTTCTGAGATGATGAACATGAAAAGAATCTACGCGAATATTTGAGAATTGAAGAAGATATTATATTAATAGCGTATTAAATGCAATTGTCCATTTAAAAGATTATAGAATATTAGGTTTTCTGTTTGGATGGTGTAGTTTTCACACTATTAAGTCTAACATTTAATGTGCTTAGAGATTTTTCAGTTTCCAGCGAATTATTCTTAATAAAGTCTTTTAAGTGTGTGCATTTGTGTTATACCTAGATTTTAATCTTGGTCCATAGTTAATTCAGTCGAAAGTGTTAACAAGTGATGCAATATCTCGCTACACTCATAATAAGAATTTGGTTTTCACTGTTTTAATGTTTTTGTTTTAGTGGATTATATCGGGTTCGGAAGACAATTTGGTTTATATCTGGAACCTTCAAACCAAAGAAGTTGTACAAACCCTTGAGGGACATAACGGTAATATTCATTGGAATACGTACGGACTAATTCGTATGGAAATTCGTATCAATTTTCATACAGAAGGAGTCTTTTTGTGCATACTTATGTCGGGAAACGTGCTCTCTGAATGCCTTCTAGTATAACAAGGCTTTTACTGAAGAAAAATCGTCCACCTTAAATGACCGAGTTAGCCCCCGGAGACTTATTTAACAAAATATATTTTCAGGGTATGGAATAAGACGGAAAAGGGGCTAACTCGGCCATTAACGGTATTCAACATGGGTTTTTTACCATCCATTTATAAGTATTTAAGAAATATCTGTCGGCTTCAAAGTTCCATGTTTTGTTGATACCCGTGGCAATACAGTTAGGGACCGTCTCGAAAATTCGCTTAAATTCGCTTCACAATTCGCTTTATTCCTAATAATTTTCACCTCAGAAGAAGTGATATTGTAACACTTACGTGTTACAATAACACTTCATCTAAGATGAAAATGAAACGAATTGCGAAGCGAATTTAAGAGTTTTTTTGAGACGGTTCCCTTATATCTATATTTATGGTACTTTAGTAATTTAGGCTTACGTGTCTTGGTGTTGGAATTAAAGCAAATTTTTAAGAAGAACCGTTATTTCATTTAGATGTCGTATTATGTTGTGCATGTCATCCTACAGAAAATATTATCGCATCTGGTGCATTAGAAAATGATAAAACAGTTAAAATTTGGAAATCTGACTCTTGAAATGTTTTTAGTAAAAAAGAGTGATCTAGTTTCAACAAGCGGAAATTGTACATGAGTAAATAATGAAACAACACTATTCCATTCGTTCCTGATGACACCAAGGATAATATATGGGTCATCCACACTTATCTGCTGGGAATCTTCTTCCATCTCTGGGATAGTCCACAAAGATTTGTATCACAAATCTTACCATTTTTATCATAGAAGAAATGTCTTAGGGACCGTCTCAAAAATTCGCTTAAATTCGCTTAGCAATTCGCTTCATAATTCGCTTCATTTTCATCTTAG
>JAUCNQ010018902.1:0-22456 GCA_032352715.1 Bougainvillia muscus | reverse complement strand
GCTAATAGAAAAATACTTAAAGTACAAAAATTTCAGCTAATTTGATGAAGGCATTCAAAAGCTATTAAAAAAACCTCGGGGGGGCATTTTTGCCCCCCCCCTGGCCTTTATAGGGTTAAGGTATAGTGCACTCTCTAATTAACGGACACTCTAAAAAGCGGACACCTCTATTTAATGGAAAATTTATTTTCTGTTCCTGTTCAATCTCACAAGAAACTTTCTAAAAGGCGGACAACTCTAACTAGCGGAAAAAATTCTTCACACGAACGGTGTCCGCTAATTCAAGAGTACACGGTATATCCAGGCTGAAAACCTTTTCATTCAATGTTGAGGAGACAGCACTAAAAAATAAAAACGAAGCTAAGCAATATAATCCATTGCACCTTAGAAACTATACTAGTACTAGAAAAGGGTCCCGGCAAATCCACTTTATTTCGCTTCAAAAATCGTTTTATTTTTATCTCAGATGAAGTATTATTGTGCATATGATGTATGCACAAAAACACTCTGTATGAAAATTCATAAAAATGGAAGCGAATTTATAAAGCGAATTTTTGAGACAGTTCCTAAGTCTATTACAAAAGTTTCACTATGTTAGGTAAAAATCACACTTTATTCTTAAGGATGTGATTTAAAGGGGCTTAAAAATCACTAGAAACGAAAAGATAATGATAAACGGGCTTGACTCTCAAGAATGAAAACTAGTATTCCTTAGAAATCGTCTTAGAATTTCGTTTGATAATTTATGTTATTTCGCCTAAGGAGAAGTGTCTTTGTGCATACATCTTCTTACATGAAATATAGCGATATATAAAGCACAATTATAAGACATATACAATGAGTTTCATTATGGTTTTTATAGTCTACTTTTACACACCAAGTTGTTCGTTGTTCACCAAAGGAAGAATATTCGTACTTGAGTGCATACTTGATATCTTTCTTGAAAGAAAGATGGACTGACTTGAAAACACATTCAGTGGACAGCCTTCACAAAAACATGGGTGATGATTTATTCGTTGTTAGAGAATCAATATTTTTACTCCGCCTACTGCTGGTCATCTTTGCATACATACTGTTAGCCAATAGATTTGCAATATCAAGTTCTCCATCTATGAAAGAAAAGATTGAACTTGATCTGCAAGTTTGTACAAAGCTTTATTTATAATTATTAATATTATTACTCTTTCATAGTGACAACTCAAAAAAACTTTGAAATTCCAGGACAATCTAGGACAATTTTTAATTTCTCCAGGACATTTCATAACGACATTTCAGGACATTCCGGGATAAAAATGAGAATGAGAAGGAAAGTTCCTGTTCATTTGTAGAATACTGACTTGTAACAAAATGGAATGAGAACTAATAAAACCAACACATTATTTGGTTAACTTAATTAATGGTGATGTAAAAACTTTAAATAGCGGTGAAAATATTACAATTTAGTGTAACAGGGCAGGCGACGTCAAGTGATTTAGTGACTAAAGGGTGAAGTGATTTTGCCACCTGAAGATTGGCTATAAATGCATTATTGTATGCATCTTTTCAGGGGTAAGCCTTTAATAACCCTCCAAAAAAACTCCTTTATAGCCATAAATCATGGTATTAACAGCTTTTTAAGAACACGACGTTTACATGCTCTTTTACATGACCATATAAAAACATTCTTTTTTTGCTAGGAACTCTCTAGTACGACTGCCAACAAATAGAAATACATCAATACTGTAACAATATATTTATAGATATGATACTGTATCAAAGAGATTAGATTTAAGGATAATATAAAAAATTATAGATAAAATTTAAGAAAAAAAACGGTTGTCTTGATGATTTTTTGACACGTTAAAAACATACAGTTTTCATCACACGAAATTCCAGGACATTCAAGGACATTTTCTAATAAACAGAAGACGGTTTAGAGTTGTTAATTTCTTGGGGCCAGAGTACGCTTATTCGAACGTGGAATAAACGCTGGTTCGCTTAAACCGGTATTTAACCGATCAGAATCGACCAAAAATCGAAGATTTATTACCAGATTAAATTAATCAACAATTGATCTAAATCGTATGTATAAACAAAACGAAAGTATTTGATTGATATATTTAAAACTTTGAAACCTGTCCGGAAATTGGAAATGGGAAATATACTCAAAACCTTGGAATAAAGAAATTCCAATAATTTAGCTGCTTGCAGTATTATCATAGTTTTACCTAATGTTAACCTAGCAACAAGGGAAGAGAGTTCAGCGCTATCATTATTGCCTTGTTTTTGTTTTTAAAAAACAGCTGAAAATGCGAAGCGCAACTGTTTCATTGTAACCTTGGCAAAAAGGCGCAAAATCAAGTACATCAATTATTTAAAAAGGGAAAATGCGTCATCGTTTATCGTTAATCAATGAATTTGAAAATACTGAATTTTCGCTTGTATATACTGCAAAAATGTAATTTTTGAGTGCAAATATCTTCCACGCCTCCTCCTTCGCAAACAAAAAATACTGAAGGCGTTCAATCACGCACCAAAAGATTTTCTAATAAATAACTGTAAGTTGCATAAGAAAAAAGTCTTACAAACAACAACCTTTTTCGCCTACACATTTTTTTATTGATGAATGAGAGTCGTACATATATAAAATTCACGGTGCACAAAATATGTTTTTCTAAGGACGTTCAAAAAAGCAAAAAAAAATACGATCGTTTATAAGATAATTTCGACACTTCATTTTCATCGAGAAGAAGTACCATTGTAAATACTAAGTCTGCACAAAGACACTTCTTCTGAACGGAAATTTATGAAACCAATACTCCTTGGATAATACAAATGGGATTTGCGAGAATGCACGCATATAAATCTACTACAGGGTTGCCACCCAAAATCAAAGAACAAATTCTCTGATATTTTGCCACAAAAAATAACACTTTTTCCCTGATATTTCCTGATTCCACGACTGTCAGGTTCTTTGAAAAATGGTTTAAATTAGCCCGAATAAAGTTCTTCAGTGACAAAACATCAAGGTCAGCGGAACTGATCTGAAGTTGGAGGTCGAGGTCGGTGTCTTGAGATTTAGTGATTAACTGATCGCCACCATGGTTAGCGACGAGAGAATTTTCTCGATTTTTCAACTCTCCAGAACTCAAAATGCATTTCCTCACATGCAATTATAAAAAGGAAATGGGTTAAGCATTTGAATTTCCTGATTTTCCCTGATTTCTAGTGATTTTTTGTCTTTATCCCTAATTTTCCCTAATTTTCCCTGATTCACTTTAAAATTCCCTGATAATCCCTGATTTCCCTGATTTGGTGGCAACCCTGTACTAACAGAAAGCACGGTATTCAATATTCATCACTGTTAGAATCAACATATTAACCCTTATTAGGACCGGGGGCCCATTATGCCTCTCCCACTGGAATTTTTTAAATAACTTTTTAAGGAATACCTCAAACATATTGAAACTTTGCAGCAAATAGTATTAATCTATTTTGCATGTTCTGACAAATTTTCAGATATCTATTCCGCCTACTTTGGAGAGGATATTATTCAGAACCACCCATTAAATTTTGCATATTATACCTATAAGACATACCTAAACTATCCCATAATTCCAAAAAGATTGACTTCAAGCCTTGAAATTTGGCACAAATGTCTATATGACAAATTACAAAGATGACGTCATTTTCCGGAACATATTTCTTTTTCCGGTAAATCATGTTTTTTCTTTCTTGAAAACGTGTTGGGATGGCCTTCAGTAATGGCCTTTTATGTCACGTGATTTTATAATTGTGATTCAAATACACCTAGGTGAATCCTGAACTCTAAATTTTGTTGTATATTCTTCATGCTATATTATAAAGACCAATTGAATAAATGAAATAACGGAATCTAAGTGGCATATTTTTATATTCCGTTTATGTGCTAATAGTTCAAAACAAATGAAAAGCCCCTAAAGTACCGTATTTGTGGCGTAGGTTTTTGGATGAAAAATATATAAAAAAACATTGAACACAAATTTTTGATGACGTCACTCGACATAACAAAAGCCTACTTTAAGGTTAATGGTATTAAAAAGTGCGAGAATAAAATAGTACAGAATAAAAAAGTGCGAAACTAATTCGTGCGAATGTAGGTAAAATTCGCACTAATAATGTTCCGCACAGACGCGCAAGACTCGCCAAATCGCACTAATAAATTTTGTACAATGCAAAAACAATTCATTTCTTGTTACTTATCTAACAACTTAACTTTGTTTCGTGTTTACAGTGGACAAATACATGGTACTATACAGGATAATGCTGACATTCAATTCATTTTGACCTTACTTAGTGCTAATATTGCCCTTCTGGACTTACAGTGTACATACAGAAAATGCAAAAAGGTATGTGTATTTAGTCACGTGAAACTGAAAATAACAGGGCCAGGATCCGGAAACGCAAAAATTTCATTAACATTCTTAATCGCACTAATAAATTCCGCACTTGCTAACAATACACCTCGATTCGCACTAATTTATTCCACACTGATGTAAGTATCTGGCTCACGATTCGCGCTAATTTATTCCGCACTAATTTATTTTCGCACTTTCAGTATTATTACATATTCCCTATAATCCAGTAGTTCTTGGCTCTGGCTTCTTAGTACATAAAATATGCTTTTTTTGTATACGTAGTCTTCTTGCTTTTCGCTTTCGTTGTTTGAAATGTTTATCCTGTTATAAATATTCGAATGATATATAAGTAAAAGTAAAAGTACAAAAATACTCCATACACAATAAGGTTAGGACCCATGTGGTATCTTTGTGCATACTTTGTATGAGATGACTTTCTCTGAGACGAAAATGGTACAATTCACTACTATAAGAATTTTGTGCCTGGTTTCTTAACGAGACATGAGCTCATTCATTTACAAACAGATTTTAGAGAGAGAGAGACTGAAAACTCTTTTTATCACGGAAGGATCCGCTTTGCACATGAAGACACTTGTTCTATCACTTTTTTTCCTCATCGAAGTTTACTCAAAAATCAAAACATCAAAATCATAAAAATGAAACGTAAATAGAAGGATAAGAAGCAGGTTAATGTTAGGAATCCTGACTAATTTCTTTGACATACCAATTCTGTGGAATTCTCACTGAATCTTGCCCTTTTAGTTTTGGTTGTTTATACTTACAACTTGAGAACTTTATCCTTCCCACCACTAGCAACCTTTTCACCATCAGGACTCCAGTCTACAGCGTATACCTAGACAACAAAAATTTAAATATCTTCTCAACATTCTTCTTCTTGTAAATCATTTCAGTAGCATTTTTGTGGGTATCCACAGATACTTGCCTTAAAAGCAGACATTTTACCCAATTTTTAAAAATATTTTCTAAATTGATATCCAAAGAATTAGTAAATTAATTCCGTTTCATGACTAACCCTACTCTTAAATGCATAGCAAACATAAAACAGACACACTTGTTTAAAACAGGCGTGACTATTTTGTGGACACCATGCATTTAAGGGCTAAGGGACTAGGAGATTTCCTTAAACATATGTTTTATTTTTATACATAGGAAACACTTTCTATTATGAAATAATAACAACATGATTTATGAAACTAATCCATCTGAGCCAGTACAAATGAAATAGCTAGAACGATTTAGCATCCAATCACATATCGTTAGTTCAAGCTTCCTACTGTACCTCATCTGCATGTCCGGGTAGATCACAAAGAATTTTTTGTTTCTTGATGTCCCAAACCTATAACACAATCATAAACCAAAGAAATCACTTCCGCAATTATGCAGGGATAGCTTATTAAAATTTTAAGCAGTACCAAGTCGTCCACCAATTATCAAATTTAATGCACTCCTTTGTAGGTATCTGAAGAAATATTAAGATACGCATCCGAATAGAGAGCTCTGATTCAAGTCCAGTCTCAAAAGCCTCAAAATCCGTTTCGTTTTCACCTATGATGAAGAATACTCCCCCTAAGGAGTAAATAACAGTCATAGTCATTAAACCAGCTTCTAATTCTCCGTTCCTATTTGTTGAAAACATTTCCCGCGTGTTTACTACGGCGATAACAATTACATGGTTGCCAATCAAAATTACAGTAGAAATTTCCTGATATTCCCTGATATTGTTTTCAAATAACCCTACAAGCCTACCTGTACTATTGTGATATAAGAATATATCGATAAAAAAACAATGTTAAAATTTAAAAACAAACGTTAATACAATGGAAGTATGCAGAGATTTAAAAGCAAGGACATGGATTCTACCAGAAAAATGGAGGGCGTTTTGCCTCAAGTTTTAATATAATCAGATACATCTATTTACATCGTAGGCTATGGAAAAATCGTCAAATTAGACTACTTTCTCAACGAACGGCATCCTCTAATGCACATTTAACATGAGCGGGGTATTAAAAAGGACAATCTACATCGAATGATGGAAATTATCCTTTCATACCGCTCCCCTGTTTTAACGGCTATCTTTTGAGCAATGTGTTTATGAAATACAGAGCATTCTGCACCAGGACTCGCGCATACAGAGAAAACTAATGGAGTAAAGGTGTCATGCTCTATATTCTTCACACGGCGTTATATTCACGTTTCTTTCTTGATGAATGTTTGATGAAGGTAAGTGATTTTGGGAGTCAGTGTCAATGATTGTGATACGGATGTCAAAATATGCATTTTGTCCATTTCGCCTTACACCTAGAGCACGAATATCAGGTCTTGCTTCGTCTCCTGTAAAACCGTCAATAATTTCACCATTAATACTGTAGGTTGCAATTGGGGTTCAGTCTCAACATCATTATGAACTTGTTTCAATAACTTAGCCTCAAAATCTCGGACATTGTTGTAACGCATTATCACAAAACCACCTTTTTGCCATTTAGTGCGTGATTGACATTATACGGTGCCCACAAGGACACTTAGATGGCATTCCACGAAGTTCTTTTGCATATCGTTACTTCAACGCATCTCAGAATTCTACCTTAATTCAAATTAAAACCATATTGATCAAGCGACAGTACTGGCAGTACTGGATGCACCCTTTTCTCTAGCCAAAGCAGTTTCAGTTTGTTTCTGAACATCTGATTTCAACTGTTTTATCTGCGCTTCGTCTGGTACAAGATCACCCTGAGCAACCATGATGGCTACTAATGGAGCAGTTATTATCTTTGATGAGTTGTAATGAGTTTCAGCACATTCGGTCAGTATAGGCCTCCAAAACCACCATATCTGATGGGTAACAAATAAAGATTTCTATCTTTTTTGAGACTTTTGCGAATTCGGATAATATAATTATTTCTGCGCTCCATTCTATTATACCTTCTCACTTGCATATTTTTCTCGAAAAGTGTTACTTCCAAGTAACTTCAGTCGTAATTTGAATGTTGGTATGTTCAAACAGAGTTTCAGCTGGATTCTTGAGTAATTTGCTTTTCAATATTATACAAGACTTAATTTCGTTTACATAGTAACCTTCTGCAATTAGATAATCCCCCCATGGTCATAGGCTAATTACTTTCCCGGCACCTGTAATGTCATCCGCTAGACTAACCTGCTTTATGTTTGGGCATAATAATTTTAAAGATAGTAAAAACAGTATTATACCGATTGCATAAAATGACATAGCAAGATTGTCTCCTTGTGTAGTTTCTTCGCAAGACATTGTAACGGTTTTTACCATGATTGATCATACGAGAAGGTTCTCTCTGTAAGTGTTTATTAAAATTGTTGCGAAATCGGGACATAAAATCTGAACATGCTGCTAATTGGTTCAACGAATTAAAAGCGTAACTGACGTCAACATGAATTATCTCTTTTGTGTCTTCATCATCAAAAATTGATTTCATAGCGTGTATGGCAGCCTCGGAATCTCGTTGTTACCCTGACGCAGGTTGTAGAAGGTCAGCAACCTCTTGAATGTCAGATTTTAAAACCCATCCGATTACTTTGCCGATTATTCGCCTAAGTACTTCAAAAACAACTATGGGTCGTACTCCAGGATATTTATTTAATAGAATGAGACGACAAATTATGAGTGCTTAAGAACCTAAGGATTGCGGGTCTAATATTTGTGTTGCTAGTTTTCATGCAAGAACTGTTATCTGTGTTCTAAGATCTATCTGATATAAGTTCTCTAATCCTACCTGCACTTGGGTTATTTGAAAGACACGGATACCATCCGATACTATACAATACTCTCAAATCGACTATGTTGACTCATTTACCAATCTCTACGCATACAGGTCAAACAAGTAACACAGTCAAAAAATTAACTTGGGTTTGTGGATGCCCCTACCTTTCCCTGTGCCACATTCTAATTCCCTAATTTTCTCCGATTTCCCAGATATTGTGGAAACCACGAATTAAAGAAAAAAGTGAAGGTATAATATTTGCGCAACAACAATCTCTAATCTATTATACATGTCTCCACTATACGTTCCAAGAGGTACTAACTCTTCTAGCTAGCACTTAAGCGAAGAATTGCACATGATTAACTGGAGTTATAAATTATTTCAACGATTTTACCTTCAGTGTACTATCAGCACTTCCAGTGCATAAAAGACGGCTATCAGCTGACCATGCAATCTAGAAAATAATCACCGAATGATATACCTTATCGGTAAAAACTTCGTCGGTACAAATTTTCGTCACCTTTTTAAAATACCCTCTCAGAGTTTAAGATAACTGTCAAGGACTACATAGGAAGAAATTCAGATTTGGTACAAATTATTCACCAGTACAAATTTTCGTCACCGGTTGAAAATTTCGTCACTTAGTATCGACGGAGTTTTTACCGATAAGGTAGATTAGCTAGAGTGATCTTCTTCATTGTTTGAATGAATTTAACAAAATTCAAGCGCCACAACCAACTATACTGATAAAAAGTTTTACGAATTGGATAACGAATTACGAGGAAAGGAAGTTACAGATTAAAACGTTGGAGCACTACTCCACAGAGACGGTTTTGAAAAAACAGCGATGTTTTTTTACCTGATAAACTGAACTGACATGACCACGGAGTGCTGTTATAAACCTAAACACAAATACTGATTATCAATACTATCAATATCCAACATTTTTGATTGTAATTGGAGATATATCTAACGAATGGCAAAATTGTTGACTTAAACGACAAATAAGACTATTAACACTCGAATGCGTGAATTAACACAGAAGTACTCTAGACAGACAATAAGTACGAACTATTGAGGCATTCAAATAAACGGAGCTTGTTCTTTGGAGAAAAAAGGATTTCGGGAATGAAATATGTTTGGATTCTGACGATTTACACATTCATATATAGTAAAACAACTTCACTTTAACGTACTTTCCTGTCATTCCATTCCATAATTTCACAGATTTGTCAAATGAGGCACTTGCAATGATACGACCGTTTGGTGAGAATTTAACATCGTTGATCAATGCCTGATGACCTGTAATAAATCGATTGTTTGTTGTTACATATTGAATCAAGACAACACAAATCCAGATTTCTATATGCTACTAAGGGACCGTCTACAAAATTCTTAACTTGAATAATAAGTGTATGCATAAAGACACTCTTTTTGAATGAAAATAAATATGACTTCCCATACAAATGCAAGACATAGAAGTGGTGGACTTCATCATATATGATTACATAAAACGTTATAGAAACTATTGCCTTGTACACCACCACCAAACAGTACTTTTATGTACAATATTTTAGCGACCGTACCCAAAATTCGTATTAATATACAAAATTCGTATCAATACACTTTTTCTGTGATGAAATGAAAACGAATTAAGATAGGAATTTAGTGAACGGTCCTTTATATATCTAAAATGATACAAATGTCAACTCAGAAGAAGAAGCTTTTATATTATATGAAAACGGTATGGTGTAATAAATAAATTATTGTATACCACTGCTCCCGAGCCTGAAACCCTAAACTGGGCATATGTTTTTGACAATTCCAAAATACAGTCAATAACTAATACAGGCAGTGTTACAAATTTTTGCAAAATACAGCATCTAAAATATTTAGCTCATAGCACTCGGTTCGATAACAATTCCTTTCTAAAACAACTTCTTTTTTCGAGTGACCGTAAAAAATATTCCCGTGATCAATGGGTAAAAATGGAAAAAGAATTAAATGTATCAAAAATGCAAATCCAAAAAATGATGCTAAATAAAAAAGAGTTCATGTCCTTATTGTACAAAACTTTTAATCAGGACACTCAAAAGAACACAAAGTGTTCTAGAGAATCTTGATGATGATGATGATAACAATTTGGTCCTGAGAATTACCTGTCATTCGTGCGATCTGTTTCTTTGAATCGGATGGCTGCCAAAGAAACAGCGTGAAATCATCTGACCCAGAAACAAGAATCTCGGGTTTATTTCCCTATGATGAAAAACGAATATATGCTAAAAGCGTCTCTTCAATCGTTGAACCAACCTTTGGGGTTCGTACCCAAGATTAATTTCCTTTGAATAGCATTGAATGATACTTCACTAAGGATCCGCCCAGAAAATTGTTATGGGAGTATCTTCCTGCATGAAATGAATAAAGGAAGATACTTCTTGTGTGATAAAAATGGTAGGATTAGCAATACGGAATTTATGGACGATATAGAAACACTAATTTAAAAGAGACGATTCCTTAAGAGTAACTTAACGTTAGAAAATTAGGCTTATCAAATCTTTTCTTACCCATGCCCCAATTATGTTCCCATTTTAGTGTTACAAAGGGGCTAAATGCAGTAGTGGTACAGTGGTAACACATTGAGCTCATAAACGAGGGATCCCCGGTTGCTAGTGGTGTCGTGGAGGTGTCGTGGAGGAGAAGTAGTGATAGACTTGGGAGAGGTGAAGAAGTTACAAAAAGAAAGAAAAAAAAAGAATTTGCATACTCCTTGTCAAAATACCTTGGCTATATTATATCTGTCTAATGCTACAGTTTGTACATCCTTGTTGTCATCATCGTTGTTGTGGTTTTTACTAGCAGGTTCGTAACTACCAGTACGCATTGCATAATCTGTATTCAATGCCATGGTATTGACCTAAAGAAGGAAGCGTTTATTTAACCAATTAGTATGTACTTAAATATTAAAAAAATCTAATGTATCCATCTAGGTTTCATCTCAAAATAAGATTTCATAAACTGTTTTATTTCATCTCAGAAGCAGGGCATTGCGCATACAGAGTACATCTAAAACACTTTGGATGGTGTGGTGTTATGGTGATCAAAGCTCATTGTTGGTATTTCAAGAAAGACACAATAGTAATTGATTTATAGGTAGGGGGCCTTGCGCACAATAGGGACTTAAATTTGACTCTTCATATTCTACTAATTAAAATCTAAAACTGAGACAGTGTTGAATAAATAAGAGGCTGTAAAACCTACGTTCAAATACAGACTAGAGAAAATAATAGGAACATAAGCAGCCGTAAACAAACATTCTTTTCAAACTGAGAATAAATGTCATGATGCATAGATGTATATAAAAAAAGTTGTGTACAATACATTTAAACTCGGTTTCAGTTTAGGCGGCCAATTCTTTTGTAATTTTTAAAATTGGCTTCCAAAAAGAATAATGTTCGTTCAAAATAACTAAATAAAATAACGGCCATGTTGACCAAATTTACCCAATGGCCATGTCCTTGTAGTGTTCTGCATAACACACCCTACGAAAAAGAAACACAATACTATCATAGTTAAACCTATTTAAAGTGGGTATGAGGGGCAGGAACCACACAAAACCCTAGCGACGAGCATAAGTTATTAAACTTAAAGTTTTCGCCTAATGAAAAAGAAAAAAAAACTCTACCTTAGTAAAAACTCATTCAAACACAGGAGTCCCCAGGAATGGCAGTTTTTACATAGAACATAGAAATGAAACAATTTAAAAAGATTGAAGTGTTGAAGTAAGAGAGAAATCCAAACCCTTTGCGGTAATATCATACGATATCTGGAGCTAGATATTCGGGGGAGGATTAAGCCTTAAAGAGTTTAATCCAGGAGTAAATTTCAAATAAGTTAAAAGTTTATCTATCAAAATTAATTATCAACGGTACGACCACATTGACACTTTTCCAACAGTCTTACATCAGTGTCTCTCCAAACTTTAATTGTTCTGTCTTGAGATGCTGTATAAATGAGTCCCTCACCACCCCATCGAATGCATGGTACTGATTGAAGATGCCCCGATAAACAGAACAACATTTTATGCACAATAACATCCCAGACGCGTATCGTACCATCCTATAAAAGAAAGAATCTGGGAATAACACACCATAATCTTAGGGCTTCTACACAACTATTGGAGAAAAAATCATTTTTTTGACACCGTGCTAACTTTGTGTGTGCAAATGAAATTAATACCATACAGTAAACAATTTTGAGGTTTGACAGATTTTAGACAACAACTTCTACAAATATGAAGAACAAATCTTCAATCTTTTACACTCCTTCACTTCCAGATGGAATTCTTAAGACTATTTGGGGACCTGCCACAAAATTCATATCGGTAATTGTACCATTTTCATATCGGTAAATTCACCATTTTCATATCGGTAATTGTACCATTTTCATCACAGAAGAAGTTGCTTTCAATACTAAGCATGCAAATTAATACAAATATTTCGACAGTCCCATAATAAAGTTGTAATCTACTAACCTTGGATGAACTTGCCAATCGTCTGCATTCCGTATTCCTGTAAAGTACGACAAAATTTAATGTAATATTATTTGTGATTACAATTTGAGTAAGTACCTATACCTGTAAAACGAAGGTCAACACTT
Organism: Bougainvillia muscus; assembly: GCA_032352715.1. Lineage (NCBI taxonomy): Eukaryota > Metazoa > Cnidaria > Hydrozoa > Anthoathecata > Bougainvilliidae > Bougainvillia > Bougainvillia muscus. Next base: position 9,672 of record JAUCNQ010018902.1, on the reverse strand, counting down.
TTTAGAAGTCTTCACATATGTTTCAACACGTATTATTACACAGGAATTACTGTTATGGGTTTCTAACATACCATATTCTTCTGTATAAGGGACCGTCCACAAAATTCGTATCATAATACGAACCATTTTCATCACAGATTTTTGTATGAAAATTGATATGAATTTCGATACGTATTTTGTGAACGGTCCCTAAGAGTATATATATTTCTCCATTAGTCTTGGAGTACAGGCTAACCTGACTAAGACAAAATGATGCTATTAATGTAGAGTAGAAATTAAACAATCACACATACATATAAGTAAAAGTAAAGCATTGATATTTCGAACATTATAAGGCGACATTAATTACATGTTGTGAGTGCACAAATCGTTTTCATTTTCGTCTCAAGAGGTGTTTTATATGGTCAACAAATCATCTTTACAGGTTAAGAATGGTCCGCTATATTATTATTGAAAAAAACTTTTTGATCAGACAATTCTTCTGAATTGAAAAGGGTACAACTTCCTATATAATATGAAATTTGATGACAGTCCCTTGAAAACTTTAGGGTTCGTCTCAATAATTCGCTTCATGAATTCACTTCCTTCCTATTAATTTTCATTTTAGATGAAGTGTCATTGTGCATACTTTGTATGCACAGTGACACTTCATCTGAGATGAAAATAAAGCCAATTGTGAAGCGAATTTAAGGGAATTTTTGAGACGAACCCTTAAATAGTCAACTTAACCTTACCTATGAAGTGGCTCCCATGCTAACCAATTAATCCATTGTTTATGACCAGTGAGTGCTTTACCAAGTTGAACTCCTGTAATAGGATCCCATATCCTAACCTACAATGAATGCAAAAAGGTGTTATTTTTGTTTCATTTCCAATAATAGCTTTTGTACTGCCATATTGCATGGATTGTATGTATGATGCGAATTTTTATGACAATCCCTAATCAGGACATTATACCTGGTATAGTTTAAAAGACGTAAAATTGATTTTCAAATCAGCTATTTTGCATGCACACAATTAGAAATGGCCATACTCATATGAAATGAAAAGAAGAATCCAAAGAATATTTCAATTTATAACATATCTGTTACCTCAGCATTCTTACATCCTGAAGCCAATTTTTTACCATCTGGTGACCACGCAATTGCTAAAACCCAATGTGTATGACCTAAATATAAACAAAACTTAACCAGTATTACCTACAAATTTTGAAAAACAATAATTATAGAATTAGATTTAGTATTGGGAAAAGAATTATTTTGTTTGTTTATAAGTATACTAATTTGATACCAACAGTTTTAGCTGCCACCTTAAGTTAGTAAGGAGAAGATTCGACTTTACAAAACAAAACGAGAACATAACACCATGCATATATATAAATGTTTTAAAGTCAATGGTTTTTGAAATTGGTTTTGAAAATGGTTTTACCGATATGCATCGTACATAAATAATAATTTTTAACTTTTAATTCTTGTCTTTTTTACCTATATATAAATTTCTCAAATCTGACTGAATCTTGATTTTACTCAAAACAAACACATCAACCGGCAGCTAACAGTGTAACATGTGTGTACAATTGACAAATTGCATATTGCATATTGTATATGTGAAAATATATAAGGTTAATATCCCTTTTTTAACTTTTGGGCATTAAAGCCGAGTCAAAATTTTAAGTAAAGAGATCAATTTGTACCTTTTGAAGTAAACAGCGGTGTTTCTGTGTTTAAATCCCAGAAGCGGACAGTTTTATCACCAGATCCACTAGCTAGATGTCTGAAAAACAATAAGAAAATCAAAACAATGTACACTAACTAGCAGTATTACACATTTAACATGTATATATACTGAGTCTTTAACATCTTCCTGGCAAAATACATTATCTCCTACCAAAACTAAAAAACTGAATGTGGACAGAACAGAGATGTGTCCAATATATTTTGGTATAATCTCCTCGTGTACCAGGAATTAGGTTGTTCTATTACTAATAATTTGCGTCTCTTGAGGTAACAAAAAGTAGCACAATCAGCCAGATGCTGGACCATAGATTAGACTTTCATTAGCTTTATTCAGGATTGAATGTGAAGTAAGAATTGATTTGTCAAAATAAACTTAAAATCCTTTCGTATTAAGACCACATACTTCCCATCAGGACTGAAAGCAACAGATATTACCGCCTCAGCATGTCCTAAAAAAAATGAAGAGTTAAAACCATAATATATTATTTAAGGGTGTTGATTTTATTCTTTAAATTCTTCATCAATTATACATAACCACAAAAGATCTGATTAGATAATTATACATGACAAATTTATTAGTACATTAACTCAGGGTCTAATCTAGAATGCGAGGGCAGCGTCTGGTCAGTTTAAGGCCAGTTTGAGGTTAATATTTATGTAAAAGAGCCCTATAAATACCTAGTTTTCCACGAGAACTACATATTTTAGACTATTTTACATAAGAATGACACTTTTACTATCATACTTCAAGGGGAAGCGTCAGAATGGCGGAAGCTTAAAAGTGCTAGATTAGTGCTTAGTACTATTAGCAACCTTTAAGCCTTTATAAGAATTTCTAAGAAATGATCAATGTCTTCATATAAACAAAGCCCTGAGATGAAAACATAATTTAATTCAAATGAAAACATATTTTTTTTGAAAACAAACGTATAAGATAAACTCTTAGGAACCATCTCAAAAATTCGCTTTATAAATTCGCTTCATTGCTGTCAATTTTCATCTCAGATGAAGTGTCATAGTGCATTGTATGCACAATAACACTTCATCTTAGGTGAAAATGAAGCGATTTGTGAAGCGAATTCAAGCGAATTTTTGAGAGGAATTCTTACCTGGTAGAGTACTAGTACATCTGGTGACAGCTCGCACTTTAAATACTGCTTGTGGTTGATAAACAATTTCCACAGTTTGTTCAGTTTCAACCTTTTCACTTTCAAGTATTTTACTTAACGTGTCTGTTAGTTCCTTTTCTTTCACAAAAAATGTATAGGGAACTTCGTCATCCTATAATGAAACATGATGATTACCGTAAATGACCAAGTTAGCTTCTACGTCCAAATAAGCTCCCCTTTCATTTCAGCCTGCCCACCCTAAAAATCCTTTTTGTTAAATATCCCCCCCCCCCCCATATGGAGGGTTATTCGAATTTTTCCTAAAAGCCATTATTATTAGTTGCAGAGGGGTACAGAAAAACATGGTTTTAGCATATTTATTGCATTGTTTTAAACCTTGTTACACTAAAAAATAAATCAGTTGTCAGGACCTCTTAGTTCAAAGTTTGGATGCTGAAAGAGCATATACGGCTGATAACCACAGTTGAAGAAAACCAGATTGTGGTTGATGAAGAGGAGATCCTTGTTGTCGCTCCCTCAGAATTGGTTATCGATAATTTCAAATTTCCAGCATTTTTGATAGGAAATATATATCATTTTCCAGCATCCACACTGAAAAACTTATGAAAATCCAGCAAACCTACCACGCCCAAGCAAGACTGGTAAAATGGGGAGAAAGGGTCAAGTATATCGGCATGTACCTTTTACTAACTAAGCTCTAGGAAAATACTTGAAAACAAAGACTTAACACAAAAACTCTTCATTGGTCCATAATATTAGTTACAATATCTTTCATATAAGCAGAAGTCTAAAAGATTCTGCAGCAATTATATAGGTAAATCTTAACTCGAAAGAAGCACTTTACTCTAAGAAGGTTTTGCACTCCACGTGAATGTTCTTGGTTTATGACATCATATTCGAAGTGACAGGCTGCATTTAGTACTAAGGGAGGACCCACCCAGGTTGGGTCCGACTGGGTAGATTTTTTAGTTCCTCTAGATCGGCTATGAATGCATTATTGCATGCATCTTTACAGGTAAGTCTTAAAATTCCAGCAATTCCAGCAGAAGAAGCTGGAAAACATATGATTTTCCAGTTTTTTCAGCAAGATATGAAAAGCAGTCCATTTTTCAGCTATTCCAGTTTTTCCAGCGGTTTTCAAATATAAAATATATATCTGTTGTGGCGATTGCCATGTTTCAGAGTCATAGGGTTGGCAGAAGGGTGTTAAAGCTCAGAGATAGATTCACAACTTGAGAGTGCTTGATGTAACTTTTTACCTAGTAGTGGCTAGTGGTGACGTGGAGGAGAAGAAACTTGATTTTACTTGAATAAAAATGAGCCCCCAATCCTTTTTAGCCCCCGGGGCTAACTCAATCATTTAAGGTAAGTAATTGGTATGAACTGAAATAATACTTGATTGAAATAATAATTCATTTTAAATCTTTTTATGACCAGTTTGATTTTAAATCTCTTATGACCAGTAATGTTATTTAATTTTTCAATTTAGATTACGTCACCAGGACCACGAAGATGTCATCACAGACATTATCTTATTCCCCCCGAAGCTATTGTTATAATCGCACTTGCCATGGTTATCAGGTGGTTGAAAAGATATTTCTTATATTTGCAGCAATAGCAGAAGGTGGATTGAAGGTGAGGGTGGTAATACAAGGACGATAAGTGGATAAATTGAATCCCATAATCTATATGAAATATGACATTCGATAAGATTGGAAAAAGTAAGCCACAAGTAGAACTAGGAATTCGCCATTCACGGTGCCTAAGAAGGGACCGTCCACAAAATTCGTATTGTTGTACGAACCATTTTCATCACAGAAGAAGTGTTTTTGTGCGTACTTAGTATGCACAAAAACACTACTTCTGTATTAAAATTGATACGAATTTTGTGGACGGTCCTTTAATATTCACAAGCAGACCCACATAAGCATACTGGCTAAAACAAACTAATTAATGTCTGTGGGTGACATTTATCTAAAAAACAACAAAGTTAAGATTTTGAAAGGAAACTTACATTTTGCAGTAAAGCATTGCAAATCCTTTGCAACTTTTCTGTGTTGATATTTGTTGGTAAATCAAATGGTGTACCAAGGCTCTCTCCATTCTCATTTACAAATGATGCAAGTACTCTTTTTTCGTCACATAATACATCATCGTAACTATAAACAAAAATTGTTGAAACTTTGCTGGAATATATAAGGGACCGTACAAAACATTCGTTTTGAAATTTGTATCATTTTCATCACAAAAAAGAAGTGTCTTTGTGTATACTTATAGTGGAATGAATGGTTATGGCTGAATGTAAATTGTTACAACTTTCCTTACGAGCTTTGTGGACCGTCCCTAGTTTTATTGACAGTAGAAATATCAACAAAATCCAAGTTGTTCGACATCATCAGTATGGTTTGGTTTGTATAGTTGGTATAGTCAAAATGATTGTATTATTCGGACTCAACCTGAATTAGGCCAAACAGAACTGATTAAAAGAACGCACATACACATATTTTGTTCAGGTATTTTCTTTTAATATCTTAAAAGGTGTTTATACATATAACATTTTGTTTGCTAAACAATGTTACTTTTAACAAAGGCACTTTTTATACACAGGGTGCATGGTGACAACTCAAAAAAATATTTGAAATTCCAGGACAATTTTTAATTTTTTCCCGGACACTTCATAACGAAATTCGAGGACATTCCAGGACAAAATGGAAAAAAAAATGGACAGTTCCAGGACTTTTGTAGAATATGGACTTGAAAAAAAATGTTATGAGAACTAATAAAACCAACACAACATTATTTGGTTTCCAGGACATTCAAGCACATTTTCTAACAAATAAAGAAAATCCAGGACTTTCCATGACATTCCAGGACAAAGACTAAATTCCAGGACATTCCAGAAATTTCCAGGACAGTGGTCACCATGGCTGCATTACCCAGAATTCCTTAGGTCAATCAAGATTAGCCATAGAACAGTTCTCTACAGTATCTAAAAAACGTCCTCATTTCTCCAAAAAATGCCAGAACTGAAGATTATTCATTGTTGGGATATATTATGAGCATATGTGACAAATTCCTGATGGCTCTAATCTCTCTAAATCTAAAATAATGTAACATATTTAAACAAAAAGTAGAAACATTTTTTACCTTTCCATTTTGCTTCTTCTTATAAATGGATTAACAAATTTTAGTCTAAAGAATTAATAATAAAATGGAAAATTAAAAAACTAGTTTTGAATGCATTACGAATAATTTGCCACATAATATAATATAATATAACAGTCATGTAGCAAATACAGGATATTTAGTGGAAATTATAAATATTCAATAATATTCAATATTTAATATTTTTACTTGCATGCTTCAATGTATAAATAACGCATTTAGATTTAAAAAAAAAGTACTTTAATACGTCTCGCAGTAAAGTGAAATGACGTCATCAATTTCATAGCGCCAGTATTAACACTGGATAAATTTAGATCATTAGATGTTAGTACGCAAGTTGTGCGTATGATTATTCTCTACAAAAACACAAGAACTTCCACATCCATGGCTATAAATATGTATAATTGTATGTTAAACTGTATAATGCAAGATGTGACAGAGCCTTCTGTAGTCGTGAAATCAAGGAAAATGGAGTTGTAATCTCATGGAACTTGTTTATTCCGCGATGCAAACTCCGGTGTGAAAAAGCATTAAAGAGAGTTCTTTTTACTCTTAAAGCAGCACATATACTTGGATACCCTCATAAGAGCACTTAATTTCCTGCCAATGAACCAAAAAAAGGAAGTGTTATATAAATCAGCCATGCAAGAAGGTTATACAGATATTCGACCCCCCCCCCCTGATTACCCAATTTTTTATTTTGACAGTTTACAGTGACGAAATAAAACTATAATTTCAATTAAGACGTTGGTATACATTCCTTAGCAGAAAATTGCAATGCAAAACATCTTATGATTCAAAGGAGACTAAAGCCAGGTTCTCACTATGTGTTTAAGTGAGTTTCAGTGAGTTTAACAGGTAGTTTTCAAGTTAAAATCATAATGTGTACAAGTTGTGATTTTAAAATTTGAAGCCTAAACACACTTAAACCCACAAAAAAGTTAAACTCACATATCAAAAAAGTTAAACTCACATATCAAAAAAGACACCGACGACGCATCTATTGAAAATGATAAAAATTTAGTTGTTTTATGCACTGATTTTATTTTTAATTTGTGTGTTTAATTCCTAGTGCGTATGATACACGGGTTTATCAAAAAGATAAACTCACTTAAACACATAGTGAGAACATTTATTTCCTTTAGGTCACATTTGATTACAATGAATTTCTGGTCAATTTCAAAATGCAACCTTACCAGTAGATAGATACCCCATTAAAACACATACCCCTTAAACCTACAAAGTAATATTTACAGATGTAGACAAACTCTGTATGAACTTAGGTTTATAACAACCCTGATCTGAGACCTCAGATGGCTCAGATATTTAACCCAAACAACACCATTTTTATGCGCAGAAAAGGTGCAAAATACACTGGACATTGAAAAAATAGGAAATTATAGAGAAAAATCTGGCTTTTTGTCCACAGTAGACACAAACTTGAGAATAAGCTTGTAATCAATAGTCTATAAGGTAGTGTAGCTGCTGGGGGAGATTACCAGTGTAATACGGTGTAGAACTATTGTTTGTATTCGCTAAATATCAATTACAAATATTCAAATAACTGCAAACATAGCAGTCGTCAGAGACGTCTCAAAGACGTCATTCTGACATGAACAATAAAGTTTGCTTAATACTGACATAATAATGTATATGTCATATAAGCATGAGCTAATATGAAAACGAAACTGACGTCCAAACAACGTTTTGGGACTACAAAAACGTTGAAACAACTAAAATTGAGAATCAAAGCCCATGCTAATATAACAACAGGAAATACTAAATAATGCTTGTAATAGTAGGCTCAAAACAAAGGAGCCTAAAGCTAACGGGCCCAAAGAAACATAGAGCTAAAAACGGCAAGTACAAATAAGCAAAATGTATGACTATGAAATACTCTGGGACAAGGTCGATATAGACAAACGATAAATGTGGAAAACTACAGCTGGGGTATCCTTCACGGTATCTCTCAAATAAAGTTGGACAGAGAGACACACGACTATAGAGAAATACAATAAAGAAAAACCCAGCTCTAAAATGCATATAATCCCCGTAGTGTAATCCATACACAGCCACATAGATAAAATGCTCAACAGCACGAATAAACAAATAAATACTTTGACAAGAAAAACTACGTGCCAACACACAGTAGTTCTAAATTTTCTGTAAGTTAAAACGAAAATATGCATCCAAAAGAATGGAGTGGACAGGTCCCGGGGGACTGATAAAGCATACTAAAAAATGACACTTCTACGTAAAGACTAATACGTATAGCTAACGAAGCATATCACGATAATGCAAAACTTGGAAGTATATAAACTTGTGCATGTTAATTACGCGTAATTACCTACACGAGTTTATATAAATACACAATGTGGCAGAGAATTAAACTAATAGAATAAACGTGTATAAATCATTAAGTACTCTCAGCCACAGGGATTTGGTTCATAAAAATATGAACAGGTCAAATCTCTGTCGCTGAGATAACAACAAACACTAAATTCTGTTGGGAGCTCCAACAGGTAGTTCCAAGGTTCCTTCTAATGAAAATGAAATAACTTTACATAGGATTTTACTCTTAGTGTTTTGAGCTTACAGATGTTTGTAATTTTTAAGGGGTGCTAGTAGTTAACATATCTACGTAACTGGCAAAACTAAGATAATGGTATGCCATTGGATAAAAAAGGAGTTTTAGAGTTGAGCATGGTATACTGCTGCTATATGGAAGATATTGGCTTCATAGGCTACAAATGCATCCTAAGAAAAACTTACCCTTCTTGACTCAGCGCTCGAAATAACTTTTTGTAGGTCGACGGTCAACGTGATCAGGGAAAATGAATATACGGCGGTTAAATGAAAATCCTGGCGGTCATATCGGCAGATAGTCTTGCTAAAAAAAATATTTTCCCCTCTAGACCCTCGGAAACAGCCTCTAATTCAATTTCTGATAATAAATTTACAGTGGCGGATCTAGAGGCTTGAAAATAGTAGGCAAGTGCCAACGAAGAAGTGTAAAACCATCGTTATTTATTTACAAAATGGCCGGTCAAGATGATCAGCATTTAAGAAATTCCGGTGGTCAAATGTTATATTCTGGCGGTCAGTGACCGTTGACCGGCCGTTATTTCGAGCGCTGCTGACTATATAATATGTTTGAATATAAATGACGTCAATTTATTCTTACGTTCTGTCACTGTTATTTTGGATTAGTTTCACTTCAAAATCAGATTACACAGCATATAATAGATGAACAAGAGTGGTTTTCAAGAAAAAACCTCTTCCCCAGGGCCTTTTGCTTTTTTTACTAGTTTGTCTAGCATGCTCATAAAAATGGATGGCCACTTCAATGTCGAGACACTGTTATCAATGTGGGTCCTGTTTTGAGTCCTGGTTCTATCTAAAGCTCCAATTTGAGCTACGGACTCTAGCGGGGATTGAACCCACAAAGATGTGATTGGAAATCTACACCTTAGTCCGCTCGGCTAGACAACCACAAATATTTGTTTATTTGTATATACTGTTCTAACCCAGTTGAACTGGTCCATTTTGCCTCGTTTGCCTATATTTTTGTACTCGTTAAGCTACCGAAAGATTAGAAAATGTTATGTATTAACAGAAATTAATCTAAATTGATTTCTTAA
>JAUCNQ010018791.1:0-13717 GCA_032352715.1 Bougainvillia muscus | reverse complement strand
TAACACTTCATCTAAGATGAAAATGAAGCGAATTACGAAGCGAATTTAAGCGAATTGCTAAGCGAATTTTTGAGACTGTCCCTTATGAAACCTAAGTATACATTTTGCAAACGAATTTTGTCGACGGCCCCTAAATGACAGCTGCTAATCTCTTATTAGACATCCCCTTGACCACATTGTTGTATAATCTTAAACATGAAGAATACCAAATTCAACTTTCAGAACTTTATTTTCACAATTTTGTGAACGTTCCCTAAAATACAGCAAGCATGGCTGTTTGAGAACATTATATGCATTGATCTTATTTCTCTCCTGCCATCATCATTTTTTCTGATAAATGAACCATGTATATTCCGTGGATGAAGCTATAAAGGGAAAGCAGAGTATGGCTTCATAAAGGCTTTTTTCACGAGTGGTTTAATCATAAGCAAACGCATGTTTTCGCCAAAAGCCAAAATGTTGTATGCTTTTGGATGCAGGACCTCCTTCTTTAACCATGCATTTATTTTATTAAGGTTATAAACTAAAAAACTAAAAATTACAAAGTTCATTCTCTCTAATTACAGAGCTCTCCTCACTGCATTCGGTGTACCCTTTTTACACAGTGGGATTAGTTAGAAAACGTACACTTACACTACTCACAAACATTTTACATAGTGGGATTAGCTAGAAATCACTTGTGACAAGGGACCATCCACAAAATTCATATCATAATAACGAACCATTTCATCATAGAAGAAGTGTTTTTGTGCATACTTAGTATGCAAAATGACACTTCTTCTGTATGAAAATTGATCGATACGAATTATCATACCAATTTTGTGGACCATCTTCAAAATGACTAATTTTAAATTATAGTATTATTAAATGGGAAATTATCTGTCTATAAAAGCTTTCTATTTGAAATCGTTATAATTTATTTAAAAAGAACGAAATTATGAGTTTTTCTTAAGAATAGTAAGATGAAAAGCTTTATTTTACTATTGTGACTGTGTATTCGACCTCACATTCCAGAGGTCATCTTCTGAGACATAATGATTTGGAAGGTCCCTCCCTATAAGTCAGGGTATATATTTCTTTGACAGAGCTTAATCAACTTTCACTCTACAGTTGATAAAAAACTATGTGAGTATAGTTATACAATTGTAGTAAAATGCAATCCAGTAATGGGACATAGCTTCAAGAGCAAGACCTTATAAATGTGGAACTAGGCATTGTGATCTCTGCAAATACAAAGTGATAATCGCTATAAATGTTTTGTGTAATCACACATTTATTATATTGAATATTTTAGTTGCTGGGTTTTTCTATAAGATTTTTTTTCTTTAAGAATTTTGTAAGAGAAATTTTGCAATTATTATTTAACATTGTAGCCTGAATGATTGTTAAAAAACATGAAACTTATGGTAGCTACAAAATTTTGTTTTAATTTGTTTCATTAAAATCATATACTGAGTTTAGTTATATATATACCCTGGCCTTAATTGTTCGTAAAATAATCTCATTATAGTTGTAACAGTCAACCCTTTAATGCGCAATGTCTATGTGCAATGTCTATCAAATGTCATACACACTTAAACAATCCTTAAGCAATTTTAGGATTGTTAAAGCGTGAGTGGCCTTTTTGTTACCATTTGGCATTAGGGGCCGTCCACAAAGTTTATATAGAGATTTGTATCAATTTTCATACAGAAGGAGTTTTTGTGCATACTTAATATGCACAAAAACGCTTCTTCTGTGATAAAAATGGTTCGTATTAACAATATGCATTTTGTGGACAGCCCATTAAGGGTTTATTACTTACTTACTTACTTTTACTTACTTACTATATAATATTTTCAGAAAAACTTTAAAATAAAGAAAGTGTTTGAATTAAATGAACAAAATATGGATAAAGTATATGAAATTATTGATCATCATTTGATATTTGAAATCAAAGGTAAACAAATTGATATTGATTTACGAAAATTAATATGGCCAGCATCAGCTTTATCAGTATTTTATCTACTGTTTTGGAAAAAAAGTGGATTTGAAGATATGAATAAAGTTAAACAAATAACAACATGTCAATCTGAAGATGAAGAAAATCCGAATGATAAACCTTATCAACCACAACCTATTGTAAGTTGGGGATCGTCCACAAGGGAACGTTCCCACTGTAGAATTCCTAAATTCATATACATTTTTATCCAAAAGAAGATTTTTTATGTACATCCCAACGAGTTTTAAGCATCCCAGCAAAGGTTTTTAAGAATTATTATGTTAAATCTGAAACAAAGTCCAAAATTTTGAAACGATGAGTATGGCTGACCTTAAGAGAAGAAATTTTCGCGAGAATTTAATTTAGCTAATCGAAAAAAATCGTTATTTCGGGTAATTTAATTTTGCGAATTCTGTCAAATCGGATTTTTCACGGGAATTTAATTTCGCAAAACGTCTGTATTTGATATTTTTCGTTGCATTGAATTTTTGCTAATCGTTCGTCTTTATAAATATCCCTTATGTAAATACAAGTTTTCGAGTCAACGAGGGGAATTTCCCGCTATTTAAAAAAATTCAAAGTAGTATTTTCGTGAAAAAAGGATTTTTCATGGGAATTAAATTTCGCGAATTGTGAAAAAAAAATTTCCCGAGAATTTAATTTCACGAATTGCTTAAAATTAGATTTTTTTGCTGTAATTTAGTTGCGAGAATTTGAGCCAAAGTCGCGAAACTCACAAATATTTTCGGTCCGCGAAAATTTCTTCCCTTAAGGTATGTACCGTCCTAAGAATTCAACTTTTCAATGGATTGATTCAAATTGGCCATCATTAAAAGTATCAGCGTGTTAACTTTTTTGTGAGTTATTTTACAGGTAGGGTATAATGTATCTCGTTGTAATGTTTCTTGACTTAGACGCAGCCTCCTGATTTATGTTGGTGTTATATGTAAAATAGTCCAAATATACCTAGTTTTTTTTGAAAGCTAGCCATTTTTAGGGTCATTTTACATAAACTGATTGGACACACACTGACCTCCTATTCTAGACTAGACCCTGAATCAGAGGCATATTTCTGGTGCAAATTGTTGAATATTTGAAATATTATTATTTTAGAATATTCCAGCATTAAAAGGATGGTTAGCTATGGTATACAGAAAGATGTTACGATCAGTTAGTATTGTTTCTGCTTTGTAATTCTTCATAAATTCTCTTCTCTTGTGCCAGGCACTAATTCAGTAATTCACTAACTTTTAAGCTTCTGCAATTCTGTCGCTGCCCCTTGAATTACGAGTGAGAGTGCCCTTTTTTATGTAAAATAGTCTTAACCTTTAGACAATTTTTAGCGATATTGGGACTTAGGAGTGCAACATCTATATCTTCAGAACTAGTAATGTTCTGAAATTCAATCAGCCCATTCTGGAAAGCTCTTTTTATCTTTTTACTAACGCACACAATCAAAGGTGCTCAATACAACTGCCCTCTCTGTGCAACAGTTTACTTCCAGGCCTAAAAAATACTCAATTTTCTGAAAAGTCACTTTTTTGTAGTAACAGTAAAAAAAGTGGCGGAAACTTCTGTAAACTTGCTATAAACCACTAAAATAGTCTTTAGGGTTCCTATGCTACAGCAAAACAGCAAGTTTCAGTTCATATTTTTACGTATTTTTCCTTCGCACTTGGTATGTCTAAAAACGCCTTATGGCGTCCTTCGCATTTTCCAATGACGCCAAATGGCGTCCTTTAGGGTCTAAAGGTTAAAATACCTAGGAATATATAGGGCTCTTCTATATCAATATTGCCCTCTTTAACCTCATCAGATCGGACGCCGCCTATATATTCTAGAATAGACTCTGTATGCACAATCACGCTTTGCACTAAAAGGTGAAATCGAAACAATCTGTGTAACGAATTAAAGCAAGGGCTAATGATAAACCATTTACGGAGTTTTTATTTACCTACAGTCCTGTATCTAAAATTAAACTAACAGTTACAAGCTTTTTGTAATTGCCTATAAAACGTATATAGAACATTTGTGATTCTTACTAAGAAACCTTAACCAAACACAGGTGCCCAAGTACTCTTAGCTTTCTACAAAGTGTGTTCAATGAAGATTAAGTTACTAACTTGTTTCATAGATGGACAAATCTGTCAGCTTTGATCGTGTAATTTGCATATTGTAGTTTTGTGTAGTTTAGGAACTGTCTCAAAAATTCGCTTTATAATATTTATTTATAATAACACTTCCTCTGAGATGAAAATGAAGCGAATTGTGAAGCGAATTAAAGCGAATTGTTGAGACGAACCCTTATGTATGCATAGGCCAATTATACACTTTAGTTTGATCGAAATGTTGTTTTTTGTAGCCATTTGGAAGAGCTGTTTTAGTTGATAATGGAAAACAGTAAGAACAAAGTGAATTACGTTCTGTTATGTTTAAGAAAATTCTTTTCGAAGCTCAGTGTGAAAAATTAAAATAATTTTTCTTAGACTTGGAAAAATACTGTTAGAGACAGTCCACAAAATGCGTATCAATTTTCATACAGAAGGAGTATCCTTGCGCGTACTTAGTATGCACAAAGACACTCCTTCTGTTATGAACATGGTATGATTTGCGATACAATTTGAGGTTAACTTCAGTAAAACTGTTACGTTCGTGTTATAGTAATGTCTTCCAGTAAAGTATAAAATTTCTAGAGGCTTACTTCAGTAAAACTGTTATTATTACATATATTTGCAACGGTTTTATATAAATTATGATTTTGATTTGTTTTTAACTACTTTATTACCTGTATGAAGGCTATCACCTAAACTATTACACCACTAGCCACTGCTAGAGTAGAGATTACATCATTCCCTCTCTATTTCTCTCTTGCCATAGTACTTCTCGGGCCATAGTGCTGAGAAGATCCTTGACCTGGATTTGAACCGGGACCCCCTGATTATGAGCTATACTTGATTGAGCCTGATTATTTTCTCAGACATTAGAAGTGCAGTTTTGCATACAAATCATGCGCAAGTCAGTCCTTTAGAGTTGAAGTTGAGCTCAGATTACACAGCACAAAATCCAACTGTATTCTGAATTATTTTCAGTCCGTATTCGTCCGTATTAAGACAGAATGCAAGCATTCTGTCTTAATACCGACGTATACGGACTGAATACAGGAGTAGACGGACTGTATAAAGGTCCGGATACGGCTGGATTTTGCGCAGTGTTACTTTCATATAAAACCTTATTTTTCAGGCAGGGAGGATTAGATTTATTTTTGAAGTTACACTTACCAGATAAACCAACTTATTATCCACTTGTGGTTCCGGAAGAAGCAGACCGTGAAACAAAGGAAGATATCGATCTATGGAAATTAATTAAACAAAGGTATTCTAGTAACTAATTGTATATTATGTCCTAGTGTTCAAGTCATCGGATCTGTAATCTGATGGTAAAGGGTTCGAAACCCGTACTCGGCATGCTTGGGATCATGTCTGAAAAAGCTGTTCCTCGGGTCAACGCATACCATGTGAGGGAAATTGGGTAGATGGTACAAAGTGATCATTGGGTGTTGCAGGGGGTGGTCTAGGAGAGCACCAACCCTTCAGTGGGTCGTATCGCTCAGAAGAGCATTAAATACTCCAGGGCCTTGAACTTAAGTGGTGGTCCCCCCTGGAAATAAGTATCTCGAACTTTCGGAGGTTAACCTCGTTAAACATAAACCTCACTCACTCATTATACTGTTTTTGTATTCTTAGTACAGAATATAGGCGAAATACTTGTTTTTAGGCTTTGCCTCGAAAATTCACTTTCATTCGTTTCAGTAATCGATTCATTTTCCTTCAGAAGATGAGGATGAAGACACTTCTTCTGTGATGAAGATTGATAGGAATAAAACGAATTTTAGAGGAGACTATTTCTTAGGGTAAAAATATGTAACTTTGCTACTGAGTATTATTAATATTTTCTGTATCATTGGCCAGTCATGTATTTCTGTTTTAGTAATACTGAAAATTTTCATTTTAATACTATATCTGACTATGTTGAAGCTTACAGGTAAGCTAATTTAATGTTTTGGTTCTTTTCTTTCGTGAGTGCATATTGTTATGTTTATATTTTACACCTGTTAGTAGCTTTTTGTGTGCGAATTATAATGCATATGTGCCATGTTTTGCAAAAAAGTGATTTAGCCTTAAGTAATATGAAACGTTGCTGAAACAGTCATGTAATACTGAAGATACTCTTTGAGGACGCTTGGGACATTTTCAGAACGTTACTCTAATATGTATTGGACTGCTGGAACATTTCAGGAACGTTCTGAGCGTCCTGAATATTCCTGGAACGTTCTAGCAGCCAGGGAACGTTCAGAGCAATTCTAGAACGCTTGAGGAACGCTGTGAGCACTGTTTGGCTTAGGTAAAACTCCCCTTTTTCCTGGGAAATGTCACATATATCTGACATGGAAAAGGTAACAGGGGATAGTTCTAAATCTGGAAATGTTCGCCAGCTGGATGCCAGTACGACGCCAGTCAAGGCTACTTGTCAGCACCCCAAGTGTTCCCCAGTTTCTTTTATGATAACAATGCCGACCAATGTGCTGCTACAATTTTATAGAATACATTTTGATAGCCTTTAGGATGGTATCTAGATATCATTAGACGTCATCTTATTATGGGCGTCTTTTATGTCGAAGTTCTCCTTTTTCCCTTTTCATGTCACATATATAATTATGCTGCTACAGACGAAATCGGGTGCTTTAAAATAAGAATATGTCTTAAGGTCTGGCTTTTGTACGCCATCCAATGTTGCTAAAAGTGTTATTGGAGCTATCAAAGATTCAGAATCAAGAACACCAAGAATGCGTATGATAATTGAATTTCACGAAGAAGATATTTTTACCAGTGCTGCTGAATCCACTGAAAGATGGAAAGCCAATAAACCCTTGTCAGTATTTGATGGTATTCCTGTTGCCGTTAAAGATGAAATATTTCTGGTAAGTGTTTACCCCTACCAGGACTGGGGTCTAGCAGGCTCACACTTGGATATTTCCTTTCTACCTTTTTTCCAATTGTTATGGCATCGAAACTCAGTGCCATTTTGCCTAAATCTAAAAAATTTAGCTCTGCAGGTGATTTGGATTCCTAGTTATAGGTCTTACGACCCACCCATTCTTGCATCCCAGAAATGTGACAAAATTTGCGAAAATGGACCGTGCTGTTTTAAACTGTGCTTATTTGCACGGGCTGCGTGTTAAAAAGTTCCGCGTGTCATTTAAGTACCGTGCAAATATGCCCGGTGGGCTTTATAAATTCGCACGCGTGTGTTCTTATGCCGTGCTAAATAACACGATGTTGCGTGTTAACATAGCCCGCGTGCTATATTGCACGCGAGTGAAAATTTCACCCTAGCCCGATAGGAAAAAGAGATACACACGATTCCATTTTCCGAGATGTTGTGCTTAGAACACTGACCTGCCAGTTATCAAACATCGAACACGAATACAATCTACCTATGTGCCAGAGATTTGCCGCCAACAAGATTTTTTAAATTGCGTAGTAGCTTGAATGGAAATGCTAATCTTTGGAATATAATTAAATCTTTTAGTAACTTCTTAGTGTGTCAAGGGTCTTCGTAGGATGCGAAAAAATGATTTTATTGATTTTCTTCTTTGCAGTAACAGATGTAGCCCTAGTCAGAATATCACGAAGGAATCTGGAAGTTTTAATTCTTTAATAGCTTTATGTATGATGATGAGTCTTTAGAGACAATCACCATACATAAAGCAATTAAAAATTAAAATCTTTGAGTCTTCATGTTACTGCTGTGAATACGTAAAAAAGCATGTTCTGAATCTGCGTCTGCATTGATCAATCGTTATTTTTTTATGTTTCAAAATTCGAAGGTTACCCTTATTTAGAGCATCAAAATAGAAAGCTTTTTTTATAGAACGGGATAAATTATGCCACGTCAGATATTCAGCGTATCCCCATTGAATTGAATCTTTGCCAGCAAAAATGGTTGATTTTAGCTTTGTATCGACCGCCAAAACAGAATATTTCGTATTTTTTAGAGTTTTGTTCTGAAGTACGATAATATTATAATGCTAGGTGATTATAATGACACATCTGATTCACCCGTGATCTCTAACTTGATGGCTAAGCATGATTTTGATAGTTTATTATACTACCCCACATGTTTTAAATCGAAGGAGGGTAGGTGCATAGATCTGATTCTTACAAACAGGAAACGTTCGTTTTTTAAAGCGTGTTCTTGTGAAACAGTACTGAGTGATCACCATCACCTCATTTACGCAATGTTACGATCAACGATTGCGTCTCGAAAGCCTATAATAAAGCAATGTCATAGTTTTAAAGGGTTTAACACTGTGATATTAAGAAAAGATCTTCAATCTAGATTTAAACACCTGAAATCAGGTTCATTCGCTGATTTTAATTCTATTTTATCTGATACGCTAAATGATCATGCACCATTAAAAACTAAGGTCTTGAGACGTAATCACAAACCTCGCGTAAACAAGACCCTACGTAAAGCCATCATGCGGAGATCACAGTTGAAAAATATCACAAATAAAACAGGTAAAGCGAGCAACTATTTATTATTCAAACAACAGAGAAACCATTTAACAAAGTTAAATAGGGAGATTAAACGTTCTTCGCTAAGGTCAGTAGTGAAGATGGAAACAAATCAACTTCATCTTCCTCCTTCTGGAAGGTCTGTAAACCCTATTTTGGAGGCTCTGCATCCCGTGATAAGATTTTGTTAGTGGAAAATGATGTAGTCATCAATGATGACCATCAAACGGCTTCTCTGTTAAACGATTATTTCGTTAATATCACTAAATCTCTCCCTATTTCCAAGTGGAAAGAGACGTTCTGTGTAGTGACATTAATGACGTCATAAATGAATATTCTGATCATCCAAGTATAATTCGCATACGGGATCTTGAAATTCAAGATCGTTTTGAATTTTCACATATTGAACCATCTGAAACTTACAAAGTGATAAGGCAAACAAAGCATGTGGTCTCCTTCTCTACTGACATTTTACAGTTAGTAGCTGAGGAAATCACTATACCTCTAACTGACTGTTGGAATTGTGGTATTTAATACCACAATTCAAACCGATCGCATTTTTCATCAAGAATTAAAACTGGCTGAAGTTTTGCCAGTGCACAAAGGAAATGAATCAACTTAAAAAAATTATCGACTCATTAGTATTCTTCCAGTTCTCTCAAAAGCTTGCGTCTCGAATAAATCAGTTTTTGGAAAGCCACCTGTCAACTCTTCTTTGTGGTTGCCGGAAAAAGCATGGCACTAAACATGCACTTTTCCGGCTCTTGCAGAAGTGGCAAAAATGTATTGATAATCGTGGTGTTGTCGGAACTATATTAATGGATCTTTAAAAGGCATTTGACTCTTTCCTTCGTGACTTGCTACTTGCCTAACTCCATGCCTATGTTTTTGGGTATGCGAGTTTAGAGCTTATACAGAGTTATCTTTCTGACCGATACCAGCGTATCAAAGTGGACTCTTCATTCAGTGATTGGCTTAAAACACTCATAGGTGTGCCACAGGGTTCTGTGCTTGGTCCGCTGTTATTTAACATTTTTTTTTAATTTTTTCTATTCCTCAGTGAAAATTCAATATGCAACTTCGCTGATGATAACACATTATCTTGTTGGTCTAATAGTATTAAAAATGTTATTCCTTCCCTTGAAAAGGATTTGCAAATTTGTTTGAAATGGTATCTAGTCAATGAACTAGTTGCTAACCCAAACAAATTTAACTTGATGTTTCTTGGAATCGATAAAAATAAGAAATTTACTCTAAATATAGGCTCAAATAAAATTTTGTCATCAGATAGTGTGAAAACTTTTGGGCAAAACGATATGACTTACTCCCAACTGCTTGAGCATCATAATACAGCTTCTGTTCATACTCTCCATCTGAGAGCTCTCCTAACTGAGATTTTTAAATCACTAAATTGACTTTTTCAGTAATAAAAACGTATAGTATAGCTATAGTATAGCTTTCGTGACAAACATTTGTTGAAACTTCCACCGTGTAATAGCATAAGGTTTGGATCAAATACTGTTCACTTTAGAAGTTGTCTTTTGTGGAATGGCCTACCCAATAATTTGAAGGAGAGTAAGTCTACATCTGCTTTCAAAGCTAGTCTCAAGACTATTGAAATTGACTGCACCTGTCACCTCTGTAAATTTTAGTTTTAAATTATTATTGTACCAACGTTAAATAAATAAATGAATGAATGAATGAACGTGTTTTTGTTATAAGAATTTTAGCTTCAGTTAGTTCTTTGCCTCATTATTTATTTTCTTAAAAATTTCTAAAAAGCGAAGTTGTTATGAGTTAATAATATGCTCACCTGAACCGAAATAAATTATCAGTTTATTGATCTTCTCAAGACTTTCAGTCAAAACACTAAGATCTTCTCTAATTTTTTAAACAAATTTTAGGTCGGCGTACGAGCAACACGTTTGATTCTCGAACTGCACTGTACTGTTTTTTATTTTTACATAACCAAAAGAAATAATTTTGTTAATAAAAACGTTCGAATGTTTCTGCGTTTTAAATCTGTCATTACATTGGTTTACATGCATTAGTACGTCATGCTTTCGAAGGTTTAACATTAACCAATGTTTTAAAACTGTCTAAAACGATTTTTAAAACAGAAAAACGTTTTCTTCTCCTATCTCCGAATGGCACATTTATTTGTTGTTACGTGTTTTGAATGACATCCTAATTATTATGCCCGCTTGTCAATATGCTCGCGTGCTAAAAAGTTCGCAGACCAAGCTAAATTAATAGGCAAGCGTGCTAATATGCACGCTTAATCATTTTTTATAGCACCCTTGCTCGGGCTAAAATGACACGCGTGCATTTCTCTGTAACACGTCGTGCATAATAGCACGGTCCCTTTTTGCAAATGTTGCCACAAATGCTTCTAAAATTCTTAATATACAAATAGAAATAACTTCTGTTAATATCAACATTTTGACTTGAAATTTTGCCAAAATTCTCAATTCTCAAAGTTCTATCGATCAGTTTCGATAAAGCTAATAGACATTAAGTTACTAGCTCATATATAATAAGGAGCTTAAGCACAGTCTAATCTAGGACGGCAACGTAGAATTAGCCTTAGTGCATATAGGCTACTTGCATTTCATCCTGCAGGATGGAATGCAAGTAGCCTATATACACAAAGGTAAATATCACGTTGCTGTCGTAGATTAGACTGTGCTTAAGCTCCCTAATAATGGTATCCCTAATAATGGTATATAATTTTTAAGTAGATTAACTTTTATCACTTAGGGTGGATACCCATGCAGAGCTGGTCTTCCCATTGAGAAGTTTGCCAAAAAGAAACTTTTAACTGATGAGGGATGGATGATCCATAAGTTAAGAGAAGGAGGTGCAATGTTTATTGGTGTGGCTAATATGCATCAACTTGGTACTGGAATTACTGGTATCAACCCTTCAAAGTAAGAAAATTCTTTAGGGTATTAGTAACCATAATAAGTTTCATTTTTAACATGTTATTCTAACACAGGAGTATCTTCATCAGGGTATTATAGAGTATTTATTTAACAGGTTTTTATGTTGCAAAATTAATTTTGTTGTACTCTTATTTCTGCAGTCATGAAACGCAGAAAATCTAAAAATAGCACTCTCGTGTCCTGCAAGCTCCGTTGCCAGTTAATAGTACATTCAGGTATTATAGAGTTTTCCTGATTTTCACGAAATTCCAGATTTTTTCATATGCCTTATTAATCCTAAGATTGGATCTGGACTCTTTTTAACAAAAACGCCCTTTACAACATAACGTTTCATGGTTTTATTTTTTATTTATAAAGTTAAGAAAATTTCCGGATTGTATGAACACTCTCATCTCCATACATTCAATATCTATTTTCTTTTGATTCGTTTCAAAAGAGCTCCGAAGATTTTACTGGTATATTTTCGGTCCCTCAGATTTTACAAAATTGTCAATATATCTTGATGGAAAACCTAGATGTATGCAAAAAATTTTAACAACAACAATAACAGATTGATGAATGCACCGAAAACACTGTGAAAGTGTTATAGTATCGAGTGTGTTTTCTTTCCCTTAGAATAGATTTTAAAGAAATATTTAGACTGCAACGTGATATTACTGCAACCTTAACTACACTATAGAAGTCCAATAGTAGGCGTTCCACTTACTTTCAGTCTTAGCGAACCTTTTATGCCTTTACTGTTGGAGAAATAAGAAATTATGTTACCGCTGTTTCAAAATAATTTAATAAGAGAATAGAGTCGGAACAAAAATGTAGCCACAAAAGTGACAATTTTCAATAATCTTGATCGAAAAAGTAAGCTTGAGAAATTTTTTAGTTATTTCTGAAAAACTTTGAGAGTATAAACTTTTGAGAATCCATCAATACAGAGTGTTTTGCGTTTTTCATTCTCTTTTTGACTCACTTTTTCAATCGTTACTATTCCCAAAAGTTTATGCTCTTAAAGTAGTTATTTGTCTCAAATAGCCAATTTTCAAGGTGAACCCTTATTATTTCATCCTTGACTATTTTCTGTATGTTCGTAAAACCTTCACTGCACGAAATCCAACTGTATCCGGACTTTTTTTCAGTCCGTATTCATCCGTATTAAGACAGAATGCTAGCATTCTAGTCTTAATACCAACGTATACGGACTGAATACAGCTGGATTTTGTGCAGTGCTTTGTAAGTGATGTGGTGTTTGTGTAGTAAATTGGTGAATTATTTTAGATATCATGGTACTGCTAGAAATCCATACAACCCTGATTACCCACCTGGAGGGAGTTCCAGTGGTCCTGCTTCAGCTGTTGCTAGTGGTAAGTTATACCATGAATGATATGATTAGTAACGAACCGCCCTATCAAATAATTTACAAATCACTCAGAAGTGTCTTTATGCATACTTTCTTTCGGAAAAATTTAACCAATCACAGAAGCCGTGACAGTTCCTTTCGCCTGTAGAAAGTCTTCATGTAAATGAGTTCTTAGTTAGCGTCTTTTTTCCATATTTTGTCCACGAAATTCGTATCATTTTACAAACCATTTTATTCACAGAAGAAGTGTTTTTGTGCATACTAAGTGTGCACAAAAACATTCCTTCTGTATGAAAATTGATACGAATTTTCTTACGAATTTTGTGGACGGTCCCTTAACACTTTATTTCGAGGTTAATGATACTGTGTTCACCAGAATCATCTTTAACCCTTCAATACACATACAATCCTGTAGTATATGCTGCAAGATTTTTAAAGTCTATGTTGGCATTTTCTGATGTTATGAATTAAACGGTTAATAACAATTACTGTATATTAAAAAAATCTTTTTTTTATTGAATAGGCTTGTGTCCAGTTGCAATTGCTGCTGATGGAGGAGGTTCTATTCGCATACCTGCTGCTGTCAATGGAGTCAGTGGTGCAAAAGGTGTGTTTGTTTTTAAATTGCCATTTATTTGTAGAAATCAACTTCTTTTATAACACCTATATAAGGGTTCGTCTCAAAATTTCGCTTAAATTCGCTTCACAAATCTCATATGAAGTATTATTGTGCATACAAAGTATGCACAATAACACTTCATCTGAGACGAAAATTGACAGGAATGAATGTAATGTAATGTAATGTAATCTTTATTTAACGTTGGTTGAAACATAGTGTACAAAGTAACTAATATAAACCAAC
>JAUCNQ010018680.1:0-13718 GCA_032352715.1 Bougainvillia muscus | reverse complement strand
AAGTTCTATTGTCAGTGTAAGACATGTTCTTAGGTACGAGTGTCCTTATTCGAATAGCCTCGTTTTTAACTTTTCACCACAATAGATTTTAGCATGATTTTACTTCCTTTATTCCTTGACTGTTGGGTTTAATTAGTTTTTAACTATTTGTAAATTTGCCCAACGTTAAATAAAGTTTTATTATTATTATTATTATTATTATTATTAGCACATGAGAAAGATTTGGGTGTGGTCAAATCTGGCATGACGTCATTTTTGTGCTGATGACGTCATAATTAGCCTCTGTTAATGTAAAATTACCTTACTGGATTTACATTACTTAATAAGCGTTTTTAACATATGTGTGTTACATAATTGATGTGGAAGTAAAGATAAGTGTCCGAAAAAACCTCCTAAAGCATTTTGGGCAAAAAGATGGCAATTTATTGGACTTTTGCCGTTGGAATTCAGTCCGGGAATTTTACCCGGAATTTCCGGGGTAAATTGGAAATTTTTCCGGTTTTCCGAAGAAATTACGTCATTTTCGAAAATTTCTTATAATAATTAACAATTCTGCAAAGTTTAATCCCCAAATTACATGTACCTAAGAAAATACAGCCTTCCCAATATTTTAATATTTTCAATGGGAAATATGAGAAATTTGATAGATGGTTCCGATCATTGACATATAACTTTTGTATTTTATTCATTTTGAGGAACTGAAAGTTTATCACATAAATCAAATAATTATATGGACGTCATAATTTGAGAATATAATAGCCATCTTGTCATAGGAAGCGATTTAAGTATTTTTTTGTCTAAAATTCGTTAAAACGCATAACCTGAGAAAATTCTAGCCAAAGGTTTAGATATAATTTTATTTCGATTAAGCGATTACTTCTTAAATGTCCTTATTACGTTCATATCCTATCTAGCGAGGAATTGCGTTAGAAAACGTTTTTTAAGGTAATAATAGTTAATTTGTTGCACATTACTATAAGATGAGGTTATTTTACTCATGTCGTCTGCGTAGTGCCTAAGTGGTTTGAAGAATGATCTGAAATTCCTGGCGTATATATACCATTTGATGATTATAATGATTAAGCATGGTAGAATGTAAACTGATAGGAACATGCGCAATCTCCTTGTGGTGTTCCGGTATCTATATCTGCCAGATGCAGCGTTATTGCATATGTTTCTCTTTAACTGTATCCCTAGGCTGTTGCAATTAATTCAGTCCCTTTTTCGTGATAGAAAAAAAAAGGTTTGTCCACTTGTTGTATTGTTTACAAAGATCCTTTCAAGTCATACTATTCAGATCTCTAATCAAGTGTTTATTAATGTAACTAATCTGCAGATTACACTTTGGAAAGATGGACATTTTATTCTCTTTTTAAGATAATTATTTTTCAATAAAAATAACGCTCATACTTACATCCAATAGCCAAAGTCAGTTTATAGTTTAGTCCATCCCTTCATAATGTTTAGAGGGGTATAACTATTCGGGGTATTAAAATTCCTATAGACAGTTTTACAAAGTTTTTTTGATTGTCATATTTTTGATTTGGTATCAGTTTTTTCTTGAAAGCGTTTTTCCAAATTTGTTCATAAGGAATCAAATGCAATGTTCAAGAATATATTAAGACCAACATTCATATCAAATACGTGTCTTAAAAGTTTGAAATGAATTGTTTGTAAATTATATACTCATTATTTTTATAGGTATGGTAATAACTTAAATGATGAGAAGATTGGGTTGCTGTTGCCGTCGTTATTTCTTCAATATAAATAATGTCCACTTCTTTATACTACTGTCCAGATGCAGGTATCAAATGTGCTTTGTGATCTTTATCATGACATGCGATGACTGTTTATGTTTTTAAAATCATCCCATTGTCATCGTTGAAGAAGTATCTTTGTGCCTAGTTATTTAAGATAATTCCAAGGAGAATGGTAATGTACCAGTTAATACTACGTATTCACTCACAAGGAAACTTCTCATTAATACGTATGCACAAGGACGCTTGTTATTAGTAGGTGTATATTTTCAACTCTCTTCAGAACTCTACAAAATTAGAATTAAAAATCGTGTCAATTAACACCTCAGAAGAAACGTCTTTCTGTCTGTTCTGCATAATATGGACTGACAACAGTATTGCTGTATATTTCCATAATTTTTCATGTGATTTAATCCTGTTTATACCTGTTTTTAAAGAGCCGAAAATGATTGCTTATATATTGGAGAAAAATCTTCCACAGCGTGAATGCATAAGAACAGCGTTTGCACAAACTTTACTTGATGATGAAAGAAAAGTTTCGAGACACTTTAGTTTTGATAACCGTACCACAATTTTGGACGTTACGTGTGATTATATCTACAATCAAGCTCCGGAAAATTTATTATCTGCTATCAATGATGTTTTGGAAACATGTGAGTTAAATAAATATAAACTTGAACAACATGATATCCAGAATCTTCTACTGTCTTTAAATGGTAAGTTACATCATCTAAGGGACGATCAACAATATTTATATGGAAATTGGTAAGTGTTAGTATGAACAACGACGCTTCTTTTGTGATGAAACACGGTACAATTTTTTAGACGAAATTTGTGGACAGTCCCTGGAGAAGGTCGTCCACTCATTGGATATTTTAATTTATAATTCTGACGGATAACCATCTGAAATAACGTTTTAGTGCATACTGGCCTTGAAAACCAAGGTTAATGCAAATACTCTCCGAATCGTTTGACAGTATTTATGGTATTTATGTGCAGTTTATGCCATTTAAGAGATGTTTGAGGTATTTTTAAAAATGATCAACTTTTCAGTGAATTACTTACATGTATCTGTCATTAACCCTGCTCCTACGAGAACTTATTCCCCTGCAGTGGGCATATTTACCCCCCCCCTACCGAACTTCTGTTAGGGTAACTTTTAGAAATTAGAACTTGGCACCCATATAGTACTCAACAAGTAATTCCTAAAACACCAATTGTTTTTATGCTGACGTTAGCAGTTCTGGCCGACATCAGAAATATTTACCAGGAGCTTTTGGAAGGTAAAAGTGCGAAAAATAGCGTAATGGCTGTTTATGACGTATACAAATTGTAAGGTTGTATTATATACATAGCGTGAAACAAATTTGGGCAGATAGTGTGCATGCAAAGTTTCATTGTCTTCAATGTGAACTGGAGTTATGGTTGCTCAAAGTTTGTATAGATTTGAATGTAATTAACCTTAACTTTGATAGGGGGCATATTCCCCAAGGGGAAATGGGGTCAATAAGGGACGAAACGTTGTAAAGTAATCATGGCTTTTCACCAGCCATGTATTTACTGTGCTGGTGTTTTTCTTTTAACTGAAAGTCGCTTAGAAATGCTCATTAGAAACAACATAAATAAACATTTCTCGTTTGGTGCTTCATAAAAGTTATTTAAAGAAAATTAAACCCCATCTCTCAAAAAATTAAAACAACATCTCTTTCAACTAGTTAATGTACCAACTCTTCTCTTTGATTAGATGGGGCTTTCCGCTTCACTTCTGCATTTAGGAACTTAAGATCGTGTTGTTGTATCTGCTTGTGTGTCGTGACATTATAAAGTAACTCAGGAATCACCAATATACGAAACTCTATTCAACTATACGATCGTAATAGCTGGGACAACTGCTTAGTGCTTTTTTCGTGATGTTCCTTGAAGAGAAGTTTAAGCAGAAGGAAGTGCTACTGGCGTTTCTTCTTGGATACAAGCTGTCATAGATGCCTTAATACTATCTAGAAAATACTGGATTGTACGAAAGCTATGGAACACTGAAACCCGTATTTCCTACAGTATAAGCGTGATCAAATTAGAGATAATCGACGGCTATTCACAACTGCTGGTAACTAGTGTACGCAGTGGGACCGAATAGAAACAATCACTCTGTCTAAAGCGGTCACTATCATTGTTGAGCTTGTTCCATTAATAGCAACTGGTACAAATATTGTCGCTGTAGCTGTCTCGAACTGGCTCTAGTTATATATAAGCTCGAAAATGTTTAATAGAAGCTTGTTTCTTTCTTCTTGGAAAATGCCTTCTTTCATTTTCGCTATGAACGATCTACCTGATCATCATAATCTTAGCCAACCTAGTATTTAACTCTTCCAAGACATGAACTGAACTGTTTCTTTTATCATATCCATATCCATGAAGGAATGGCATTGAATTGAACGGGAGTGAAACATTCTATCTCTTAGGGATTACATTTAGACTCACCTTGGAGAGAATAGCTAAATTGGCCGTTTTAAAGGTTGGATATCTTTTTCTTGAAGAATTAACCATTCGACCTTGTATTGAATACTCTCACGTTATAGGTGACACATTATCTGCTAATCTAGATACTCTTTCTCACCGTAGTGATATTGCCTCTTTGACACTTTGCTATAAATTAAGCAAAATGCAATAAGTTTCACGGCCCTTGCTCTACAGAATGTTTTCACTTGTTCTACCTCTCAGAATTTTCTAACGTATTACTAGACTTTCATCAAGTGCACACTCGTTCATTATCCAGTTTCCTAAGTCTAATAATTCACTTTCTGGTAACAACTTATTTACACGCAGATTTGTTAAATTATTTCCCTCTCAATTGCGTTGTTTTTGTATATTACATGCAGAGGTTCAAAACTAAAGCACATCGTTATCTTTATCTTTCTGCTGGAGTATCTTTTCTTATATAGCTAATTAACGAGTGGCGATCTTCAATCTCTTTTTGAGTAATCCAATAGGAACAATAGGAATATAAATAGCACATTTGGGATTGATAAAAAACTGCCTTAAGAATATCGTGAAAAGTTTTTTTCTTATAACTGACTTAAATATAATCATGTGATTTCTACTGTTGCAGAAAGTCTCACATTAAATTTGTAGGTTATTGTCCACAAGATTTGTGTCTTCTGAAACTTAGTATGCAAAAATGGTAAAAATGGTATGATTCACGGCACAAATTTAGTCTTTAATCTTAGTGAATTAAGGTAATAAGTTCAAATGAATGTGAATTTGACATCATCCTCCTATAAAGTACAAACATTGAAATACATGTTTTATTAAGTAGCACATGAATCTTTATATAATAACAATCCATTGACTTTGTTTTCACCAATGGCTCATTTTGATAGATCTAGAAGCAATTTGTTTACTAGGTATTGTGAAAATATCACAAAACCGCAAATTTCTATCCTTTGAAAATTACCTGGCAATAAAGTAGTTCTCAAATACACTCCCGGAAGGTGTGAATTGTTAATTCAACTTTTTACATTTTATCTTTTTAGAAAAGGAACGCCCGAATATTAATTTATCAAATAAGAAGATAAAACATGATGTTATTACCTGCGTTACAAATGCTGCTGTCGATGAAAGCAGATATATTGCTCATTTCCTGATAATATATGAAGATTATCAAAAACTCTTTGCTGAAAATGATGGAAAAATAAGTGAAGAATTCTTAAATCAAGTTTTGGAAAGATGGATATCTAGAGGTCATCATACCACCTGGCAAACATTAGCTTCAATCTTATTGCTTCTTGGGAAGATATCATTAGTTCAAAAAATAGAAGATAGATATTGTGATACTGCTGCAAAATTTAAGAAAAAAAGACCATTCCATAAAAGGTAGCTTTAGGGATTGGCTACAAAAGTTACTGATTTTTATACCAAAACGAACACTTTTACTGATATAATTATTTCGAAACATTGCAAAGTTTAATGACATCCTTGTTTCGAAAGGAACGCTCTTACTAATATCATTGTTTCGAAAAGTTCCACTCCTATCTTTGTTTCGAAAATAATTGTTATATTCTTTTTGCTTTTAAATAGACACATTTACCGCTATATTTATTTCACGAGTTACTTTTTTTATTACAAATCAAGCCAGGTTTTGGACGTTTCATTTCACTAACCAATTCATTATACAGAGAAATCCAACAAAGATACTTTCTGAATGAAAGATTTGCGCAAATAAAGTGAATTCATGATACCGGATTTTTTAGATTAACCATTTAGTACTAAGGTACCGTCTCAAAAATTCGCTTCAAATTTGCTTTAAATTCGCTTAGCAATTCGCTTCATTTTCACCTTAGATGAAGTGTTATTGTAACACTTATATGTTACAATAACACTTCATCTAAGATGAAAATGAAGCGAATTGCTAAGCGAATTTTTGAGACGGTTCATAAAAATACAACAATTCACTTTGTGCGAATATAACTACGTTAGTTGATCGATTATGTTCTCATTCGTTTTATAATTTTTAAAGTTACATAGCAAATATACTAATGACATTTAGCATATCTATTCAGAAATACACTTCTTTTGATGCGAAAATGATACACGGCAAGTATGGAACATAACTATTTGTACATATCAACTTGTACTCTTTCGCTCCAGAGTTTAATTTAGAGGTTTGGAATTTTTAGAAATCAAAGTTTTGTTTATATTTCTCTCTTTTGTATGCATTTATAGGATCATCATTGAACATCTTTCAAATGACCAATGTGTAATTGATGTTGGTGGTCTAGATGTTCAATCAATAGAAATGAAATCCTCAGACACAGAATGGAAAAACATTCCCTTTGAGATATTTGCTTGCAACGACTCGAAGCTTGTACGTCTAAAAACAAATTTCAAGATAGGAAATTTCCAGTTAAAAATCATAAGTAAAGACCATGAAGAAAAGATAATTGATTCAAAATTTGGTATGTTCATTTTTCTATATGGTATTATTGAATCTAAATGGAGTGAATATTTTGTGCTAGTCAAATCGGGCAGCAAATACTGCAAGAAAGTTAATATATGTGTGTGAACATTTCAATTATGTTCAGAATAAATAATAGAGACAAAAATCCCGTCAAACACACCATGCTACAGAAAAATGTATGCCAGTCTATTTGTTCCAGGCTACAAAAACTACACAATCAAGCCAAACCATAAATTTGTGTTTATTAAATGCTTTTGGTTATACTTTGTTTTAAGCAGGCACACTGAGTTAAGAATGAACCAATCATAGTTTGATTACGACACATTCACCTATTGCGCAATAATATTATAAACATAGAATGGTTGGAAACCAATCACTTGCATGCGTTGTTAATTTTCTTTTGGTGGGATGGTTTATTTAAAACTGTCAGTTTAACCCTAATAAACCCGGGATTTTTGACATTCTTGAAGCCTGCCCTCCCCCTCCTCAATAACTTTAGAACCAATTTCCTTCAGAACATAAAACTTGTCAGGAATGTTCAACATCATATAAGGAGACCAATGACGTAAATATATTTATGATGACGTCATCATGTGGCCAATGACGTCCTCAAAACGTCAAAAATTGAGTAAATTCACTCTGTTTAAGTTCTGACCTAAAACTTATTACAAAAGATTATTATACTCTTCCAAACACTGTAAAAAGCATGTAATAAGATTGAGTTAACAAGTTTATATGTTTTTAACCACTTTAACGTTAAACTGGATTTCCGGAAGTGGAAAAAAGTCCGTACCTGAAAGAAAGGTAAGGTTAACAGACGTTCATGTGCAAAGTTTCAAGTCTACATCTTCAATATTGAACGAAATACAGCAATTACAAAGTTAAAGAATCTCAGAGGGAGTAGTGCAGTAAAAAGTGAGGTGGTTTCAAACAATAGCCGGTAATTTTCGAACCACTTATGATATAAAGCTGAGATTTATGGAGATGACGTAGTGTAGTTTTATGTTGAATGTAGCAAGGTTACACATCGAAAGCTTAACTATAACAGAAGTTGCAGTTGGTAAAACATGGCGCCGGCGCTTTGGCCCGAATCCCCCCAGGCTTAATGGGGTTAAAACAATTAAAATTCATCGTACATGCAAAAAGTTTGCATTATTGGTATATTGACTGACTCAATACTCGAGTGCAAAATATTTAATTTTACAAAGTTTAGGAGACCACATACGAATATAGAAGATACAAGTTACATTTACTAAATTCTAGTCTTTATAGACTAGATATATATTTCACACGAAGAATTTTTTGGAGTTTTTTGTAATTTTATTCTTACTTAAAAAATGAAAAAAAAAAACACTTTATGGCTGGGAGTTTTTTTTATTATAAAACAAACCGTTGGGGTATGCAGAAACCTTTTTATACCAGATCAGTTAATTTGTAGTGTCTAGATGCTTTTCGCAGCGGGCACAAAATCAAGGTTCACTGGGTGCCACTTAGAAAAGTGAGCAGCGTTTTATTTATTTTATGCTAAATCATTAGGTATTTATGTCAGAATTAACTTGATATTGCTTGCAGAAATCAAGCAAAGGTGAAAAAGATGACGATGCTTCCACTAAAACTCATTTATAGACGTATCTAGGGGAAATTAGGTACAGTTCACGTGACTTGCAAATTTTCGAATTTTAAAATCGCATATATTTTGCTTTTTACATTTGAACCAAATGAAAGATCTTGAAGAGTTATGCGGAAAAATGGTGTTAAATTAGATTTTTCGATCACTCAGACAATTTTAATAAAGTTTTAAAATTTTTGCAATCTGATTGGCTAATTCCATTAACACTTTAAACTTGGATTTCTCTCCTCCAGAGCATATAAATGGCAGGAGTGATACCGGTTTTCTGCATAATTTTTCGAGACCTTTTGATTGAGATATATTACATTTTATAAAAACACTTTTTTCAAATTTCGATAATTTCGAAGACGTCATAAATCGTCTCATGGATAAAAAATTCAAATTTAAAAACTATAGTATCTTTGAATTTTGCTCTCAGTAACCATCGAAAATAAAATTTACGTCATAAAATTTGATAAATGAACGGTAGTGAAGATATTCTTCTCGACCAATCAGAGCACGACATTTCTGCCATTATGGATATTTTAC
This sequence comes from Bougainvillia muscus, assembly GCA_032352715.1. Lineage (NCBI taxonomy): Eukaryota > Metazoa > Cnidaria > Hydrozoa > Anthoathecata > Bougainvilliidae > Bougainvillia > Bougainvillia muscus. The sequence continues at coordinate 4,849 of JAUCNQ010018680.1, read as the reverse complement.
AGATTAAATAACTTCATTTGTAAGATATCATCATCAGCCATTACTGACGAAGGTCTTGGTTTCATTCCGTTATTAGAATTGCAGATATTCAAATTTATTCAATTTTGCGGGACAAATCTTCCCGGAAATTTATGGCACCTTTTTACTTCAAGTTTTGCCGCCGTCTTTTGAAGACACTCAATTGCACATGGTTTGATTTAATTTTTGGTAGTTCTTGTTGTTTAAAAAATTTCTCAGAGCCAGCAAATAATAACGCTTCTAGTAAATTGACATACAGGTTTTCGTATAAGTGGTGGAAAATCTATCGAAGTGCAAATATCAAGAATTTTTGAAATTCAATTTATAAGAAAATCTCTCACTTATATTTTTAATTTGTTACAGGTCAACAAATTGCGTGTCACGATACTCGTTTCACATTGGCGTTAAGGGAGGGTAGTAAAAAATATTTATTATATATATATTTTTTTATTTCTCTACAGTCCTTGCCAGAAGTTATGGCAACCTGCGGTTTTTATGGCTCAGGAAATATCTGCACTAACATGTTGGACTTATTGCTGCATAGAAACTCTACGTATGAATGTGAGTTGATATCAGACCAAGCCTTGTCACAGAGACGTGCCAATATACGATTTTAAAGAAAAAGTGATTTTGGCTACTATTACATCCGACCCCTAACAGCTTAAAACGGGCTTGTCCATGCTTCGTGTCAGGCACTACGAGTAAGAAATGAACTCAAAAACTAAAGTCTTAAGTCTGCCATGATCATGCAAGCTGATCAGCAAGCTGATGGAAAATCAACTCCTAGGTTACTAAAATAGCAATAGTTAAATTCGTGGTCCTCGAATCGTCAATTCAATTGCACTATTGCCACAATATTTCGGCCATGATTTTAGTTTTTACTTATCTTTTACAAATTGACAGGAAGAGAACTATCCTTCAAGGGAGTAGATTAACAACTTTAACAGGTGATTGTTCCAATGTTCATCAAGTGTATTCTTGCATGCGTTGATATTTTCGGTTTGTACTATATCCTTTGGTAGATTATCCAGACATTTGCATAAATATTCTTAAATACGACAATTAAAATAATTTCAGTGCATTCCTCGAAGGAGTTGCTTCATTCAACTTGCGTTGAAAATCGTGGCTTTTGCGCCATGGGGCTCTCGGTGTAAGGCATTTGATATACTAGATCTATTGTATAGATAGAAGTACTACTCAATCATATCGCCTCTTCCAATACTTTTTGGCAAAAAATCTCTTAGCTCGTCCTTCTATATGGTATTCGTCTTTAAATATTGACAACTGGTAGGTCAGTGTCTTTAGTATAACATCTTGGAAAGTGGTTGCGTGTGATCTTTTTCTCCTACCCGCCTAGGCTGCATTTTTTGCAAGCAGGCCACATTTGCAACCTATTTCATGCTATTTTGCACAGTGATTGGAGACAAGCGGATGAAGCCCACTGGTCATATTTGCATGATATAGTAAAATGTGGCGAACATTTAACACGGTGAACGTGTGATCTCTGGTGTAAAATGCGCACGGCCCCATTCAACTTATTTCGTCACAAACGGTCCATCATAGCAGTATAAATCATTCTAATCTCCTTTGTCTGCTTAATTAACTTTTATTCTGATTAAAACACTTCTCCTTATTGAAAAATATCTAGTGCGTGGCCTGCACAGTTCTTGGTATCACAATGGCGGTTGGAGCCTTACTCAGAGCAACACGATGGAGAACCACACGTTTTAATTTTTGATAGTTTTTTGTATTGTGATGGGTCTTTAGAGAGAGCCATCATCATACACAAGCATGCATTTAAAAATTAATGAGTTTGAGTCTCCATTTTACTGCTGTGATTAAGTAAAAACATGTTTTGAGTCCGCCGATGTATCATGCTTAATGTTTTCCATTCTTTTCAAACGTCTGAAATTCGAACGATGTCCCTTTAGAAATGTAGTTACCGTTTTTATTTATCAATTACCCTGTTTTAACTGATCGAATGTTTCTCTACTGTTCTAGATTAACCTTGATAATCTATATATCGATGTACCTGGTGTTATAGATATCTAATAATCTGTCTTTATTTCTAGATCATCATGGCATGAGTCACATACTTAATTATAAGAAATTGAAAGTACTCTGTCATTCAACTGGTGTCGATGGAAGCATTCTTTCTTCACTCATTCGATTACCACCAAAACCAATTGTAACAATTGATGACAACATCGCATACAATGTACATATTGCAGGAAGCCCAATCAGTGCAGTTTCTGATAAAAATGAGTGGAATAACACTATCTGTAAGGACTACATGGATAGAAATTTTAGTTTACATAAAGAGATTGTTAGAATCCAATTAACATGTCTTTCGCAACACGTAGATGATGTTGCAGCTCATTTTATGAAATGGTTGGACGAGGATCAACAAGGTGGTTTTGTATTGACATGTTATGATATATTAGGACATGTCAAATTTCTTAATATAGATGTGAAAGGACTATCTAAAAATTATGAAAACAAGTTTCATAATCAATTGCTTGTTTACAGTCCAAAGCAACAAGCAATCTTTAACGTTTTTGTTGTTGACAGAGCTGAAGTAGGTGACATATACGAAGCTATGAAATTGTGCTGTGATAGCATAAAGCTGTTGTTCTTTATTGAATGCGATATCCTTTTATCTACTGATGTTGTTATGGTTGGGATGGTAGTAATTCCAGGACAGAAATCACCAGAATCCACTTTCGAGAAGCTATGTAGTTCATGCTACCAATACTCTTTGGTAGTTAGCGAGAAGGAATTATCAAGCAACAGTTGGCAAAAGAGAATTAAAAAAGGAATAAGATTGTCAAGGCAAAACTGCGATACTGTGTATAATAAGGAAGCATGTACTGTTTTGGCCAGCCGTATTTTTGGCTATATTGCAACTCAACATTCTGAGCTTCCCACATTGTCTAATAATGTGACTGAACAGATTAAAACGGTTTTATTAAACAGAGAACAACTGGAAATAAATGGCTCACAAGAGAAGAAAATTATTGTGTATGGTCCTTTTGGATCTGGAAAAAGTATCCTTGCTCAATTAAAATTGAACAATTTGATAGCAAATGCTGTTGTTCCTACAAAGATCTTTTATCTTTCCCACAGTAGTGGCACTATGTATATCCATGAAATGGAAAGATATAAAGATATCATGATTAGCAAAATCAATAACAGTCATGTAGATGTCATAGTGTCAACAGTAGCAGATTTACAGATGAATCGTCAGATAAGTGGTGGATTGTCAGAACTGGTTGATCATTTGTATATACTTTATCCTGATCAGATTGTACATATTATTATAGATGAGTTCAATGGAGAACAGCTAAGTAAAAGAGAAGCTAAACAATTGAACAGTATAACCAGCGAGAAGAAAGATTACAATGTAATGATTATATGTCATAGTATGCAAAAGAATATGGAGTACGTATCCTTAGATGTGGATACAGATGATCATCAATCAGTTTCTCACGATACACATAGGTTTGATCTATTAAGTGCGTTTCATTCATTCCATCTTCATCGCACAGTTAGGAATACTACATCTGTAATTACTGCCACTCAAGTAATTCGAGATACTGTAGAGCAGAATCCTAATGAATACCATCATCCTTTAATGGAAAGTAATAGTGATCCTAAGATGAATGTAATTGATAACGGGAAGGTTGAAAATATCAATAAACCAGTGCCTTCTGAAAATAATGAAGCAAGCAATGATATTGGAAACAACTTCACAAACGACACTAGTGTTGACCATGAACCAGAATTTAACGTATTGAGCATGAACAAAGGTAGTAGTAATCCATCTAAGGTATCTCGTGATTCTATTGATCTTGACCTAGCTCTCAGTCGATTATCTCAAACAGAAAATGTATCTGAATTAGAAAAAACCAGGATATCTTACAAATTTCTTGGAAAACACTTTCCTGGTCATAACATAACTGGAAATCTGCCATCACTGACATGGATTCATCTTAATCAGATGAAGGAAATTGAGTATATCCCGATGGCTTTGCTGAATGTATGGGAAGGAGCAATGGAAAAATATGATAAACTTGTGTTTATGTGTTTAAATAAAAGCAGTTTCCAAGCATTGCATGAAATGATGTTCCTACTAGATAAAAAATATGTTTGCTATACTCCGTCTTTCAATAAATATCATACACCTTCAACTGGCAAAAATACTTTCTTTCAATTTAAAGATTCGAAAAATAATGCACATCTGATAACTGATTTTCAAGGGTGCAGAGGAATGGAGTATGAAAATGTTATGTTGCTCTTGAATGAAGGTGATGATATTGTAAAGCAATATATAGTTGAATCTATTTCTCGTTCCCTGGGTGATTTATATATTTGCTATGTTCAGAAGAAAATGGAAAGGTATTCTGAGACTTCAAATATAATCTCTCAACTTTTTAAAGATGGTTTATGGTTAAGAAAAGATGTAAATATGTGTGAAGAGTGTGAACATAAAAACAAAGTTTTCACTAAAGACACATGTTTATTCCATCTACATTGCAAAGATGTTATGGATATGCGTGAAAAAGTCAGAAACGTAGTAGACTTAACTCAAGAATTTGATGAGTTTGATGACAGGATGGAGATTGAAAGGCAAGTCTCATTTCACCACAACCGATTACAATTTAGAAAGTACAACTATTTTATGAATCATTCGGATTTCGGAGGAGCATAGGCGAACTCAGAACATGCTTTTACCTAGTCAAAGCAATAGTATTGAGATTGAAAGCATGTTCAAACTCATTAATTTTTAATTGCTTTTGTATGATAATGGGTCTTTAAAGACCCATTATCA
>JAUCNQ010018569.1:0-13718 GCA_032352715.1 Bougainvillia muscus | reverse complement strand
CCGTTACCAACTGTACAAACGCGCGCCCCTCTCTATTAACATAGGAGGTACGAGGTAGAGGTTGCCACAGACTGACAGTGTAAGGACAGTGCTTTCCAAAGATATATAGCACTTGGGGCAGCATATAGAAGAAAAAAAATTTAAGCAAGTTTAAAAAAACGTAAAAATCGTCTCGAAACTTATGGACCGTGCCTTAGAACACCTGAGCTGGAAAGGACTAGCTATCAACTACTGCCGCCGACTGCTTTTTCATGTTGTCTGCTGATGTTTACATTCGATGACTGTTTTTTCAGTTGTCAGTGGTAAAAAGCAGTGGACGAACTGTAAATATTCAGCCACTAATATTTACAGTTCGTCCACTGATTTTTTAGCCAGTGACAGAAATTTACAGTCGACGAAGGTTTTTTCAGTTGTGAGCTATTAATATCAGTTGCAAATATCGGTTAGTGCAATTAATTATAGTCGTCAATAGTAATTGTTATTCGTTAACTGTATATACCAGTTGTCAAGTGAAAAACGCAGCTTGTGACTGTTAATTCTTTTGAAAATCATCACTAAAGTACCACAAACTCGAACATTTGCTCATAACTTTTGTTCTATACATTATTAAGAGATGCCCTTTGTTGACTTTTAATATTTATTTATTGAAGACACAATGATAAAAAAAATTGAAATTAGTTGCGCTCATTAGCACCCAGATGCCCTCTGAAAATATTACCCAAACATTTTTCCTCAAAAATTTATTTAAAATCATTGTTCAATCAATAAAGACTAAGTAAGGTCATTTTTGAATTTATTGTACATATTTTATGTCAAACAGTAATAATTAACGTGTTCAGTGCTTTGGTTTCATCCACCAGCATTAATTTGAGATCGTCGAAATTCTGAGGAAAAAGTTAAATTATGACGTTATCGGCGTCACGATGCCGTCATAATTGATACGACGACGTAAAAATGTCGGTTTTGTCATGTTGTACAACAGTGCTAAGTTTTAAGACGGAAGCATAACATAAACGCCTTATTAGAGGTCGTGGTACTTTGTACACCCCCCCCCCCCCCCGTTGTTAAAGTTCAAAAGCTATCTATCTAGCAAACAAATCGTCAATCATTTAATTTTTAACCATTTGTTATCATGCCGAAAATCCTAAAAAAAAATAAAAAAAATAGTCAATTCAAAACAGGGAGTTTCGGAACACTTAATATACGAACTGAAGCAAAAAAAGAGGAGGGAGCAAAAATTTACTCTATTGCTAAGGAGATGTCAAAAACTACATGGAATTCCTTCTGCTATAAGAAGTCCGATGGAAAGGTACAGGCAACAAACTCCTCCTTATCAATATCGGTGAGAAATTTGAATTCCACCAGTGTGGTTATCAGAGAAAATTGATATTGATGTTGATATTTTTGTAAAAGTCGATAAGAACACTGATGTATGCAATCCGAATGACACAGATCCAAGAGTACTAGGAATAGTTTTAAAAGTACATGGATTCAATCTCAGAATTGTGAATACTTACTCTCCTAATGAATCTAATGGTACAGAGAACCAGAAATCATTGTTCTATTCCCAGTTTCAAAAGGCATCAAAATCGTTATGCATGAATAATAAGTTATGCTTGGCTTCCACATTCTTTAAACACCGTCTTCTGCATATATTTACTTGGTGCAGCAATGATAAAACCACTAGAAAAGTCATTGATTACATTCTCACTGAAAATACATACAGCAATATGTGACGGATTGAAGAGTATATCTAGGTATCAAAAAGTAGAATCGGATCACATCAACTCTTGGAAATTACGTTAAACGCCCCTAGAACAACTAGAAAAGCCGGAAAGAGATATTGTAAAAATCCAACACCACCTAAGATAAAGTACAACATCAAAGCGATATACAATCCAGAAAACCGAAAACAGTTTCTGAATGTACTAGATCACACTATCGCTGAAAGTCGTAAAAACAGAGATGACATCAACTCTCAACTACTTTAATTAATGCAGTCAATGACACAGCTACACACACACTGCTACCTAAACCTAAAGTTGGAAGAAGAAATGAAGAAGTATGGGAATTTGATACAGAGTTCAACAGGCTATTAGAACAACGACATAGTATGATAAAAGACAGTTCTGGGTACAAAAATATCAAAAACGCAATCAAAAAACGTGTTCGTTATATCAAAAACCAGAAATACTACGTGAAGCTATGCAGATAACAATAATGCTACTAGAAGAGAAACAGAGGAACGTTTTCGAAGCACAAAGTGTGATAACTAGTCCTTTAAAATGATAAAAAGAAGCAATAAATGTGAACCTGATAAATTAAAACACCATTTTGCACAACATTTCAATATACCCAAACCTGATGAAGAGCCTGAAGAATTACATGAAATTGCTGATTATATGAAACATCTGCATAACTTCGATCGTGACAGTATAAACTATGAAGCTCCAGATAAACAAGAAATTGAGGACGAAAAATGGAAAAGCGTCATATGATATACCACATGAGCTACTGAAATGTGCTACAGAATCAGAGGAACCTTTGTCAGAACTTGAGTTCCTTCTTTACCGTATTTGGCAAGATTACGATACGCCTTCACAATGGAGGCAAACAAAACTAGTTGCTCTGTGGAAAGGTGCCTCAAAAAGCGGTATAAAAGACCCCAAGGCATACAGAGGACTTCAAGTCGGATCAGTATTATGCAAAATAATGATAATGATATCCTTGAATAGATTAAGACAATGGTACGACGAACGGTTACTAGACCAGAAACAAGGATTTCGGTCAGGAAAAGAAACATCTGATTGGATATTTATAACTAAACGTATCCTACAAATAACTGATAGCATGAAGAAACCGATATATGTATTGTTCGTTGATAGTGCAGCATTTGATCATATTATACGAGAATGGGTGTTGAAATCAATTCGGCAACGATTTCCACCTAATGCGGACATAACCTTCATCATCAATATATTTTCATACAACAATAGCACTTGCTGAATCGCCTGATTATATCTTCGAACTGTTCTCCGGTGTTCGCCATCATTTTGTGTCGAAGATACCATAGTTGCAAACTTTTCGACAAAAGCATTCAAAAGCTTCAACCTCAACACGAAATATTTCTTAAAGACTTTAAGATAGAGCATTAGTTGCTGGATAGTCTTATATACAGTTTTTCAAGAGCTTTCTATTGCACTATGTGGTTTTACCTGAAAATTAGGTTAATTTTTGCCATTTTTTAGGTTGTAGGTCAAATTGCACTAATAGTGAACAAAAATCCCAGATTTTTGGCGATTTCTCGGCAATGCCACCTCCCCAGACATCCCACTTCAGATTTTTTCAAGCTGCGATGATGTATCTTACTTGGGAACATGATAGAAAATTATCCCTAAAAAGGCGACACCTACCTCGAAATAAGCTTGGTCTATACTGACAGGTAATCAAATGTAATGTCAATATATCCTCTTAGTCGGCATACTTTTGTAGTGAAATGATAAAACATAGGTGACACATACATGGAGTGCTTTTGTAATGACATGATTGACATACATGCAGTCTTTTGAAGTGACATGATGAAATATAGGTGACACATACATGGAGTGCTTTTCTTATCAGACAATGACCAGCAATTACTATCGACCACTATAAAGTGCTTTTACTGACTAATAATTTTCAGTCAGCTATTGATACAACAGTCAACAACTGAAAACAGAGGTCCTAGACTATAAAATTCATGCAACACCTGAAATAAGCAGGAAATAAGCAGAGAATTAGCAGATGGCTGCAGTCTACTCGTTTTTGCATGAAAAAATTGATTTTAATAATTATTTTTGAGACCAAAAAAGCCAGGTATTAATAGGGTGAAGGTACTACTCGTTCACAGATTAACCGTCCGTAGCTGTACCATACAGCTAATGCTCGGAACCGATTACCACAAATCTACCAACTGCAGGAATATTTCGAGGGAACTTTTTTGATTCAAACTGACCAGTCCTTAAAGAAGCGAGAAACAATCGAGTTCACTTAAATCTATGATATATATCACAAAAGTTGCTCTTTTTATAGTGAGATTGTGGCCTATTTGACAAACGATTTTTCTGAATCAAAATTTGACTCTAAACTTTAAACGAACAAAGCAATCTCACAACTTTGTTTAACAGCAAGTATTTACCATTTTATAACTACCAGAGCATACTCTTTCGATCCATGTAAAACAATTGAAATTACCTGTTTACCAGGAGTATCACAATTTTCTACGTTTTTTCATTTGGCGAATATCTCACGAACTAAGGCAGATGAAAATAAATAATAATCAAAAATAAAAATGACTTCCTAGGTATTGACGATATCTATCGTCTACTTTTACCACAATCGTGAACTTTTGCTTATAACTTTTGTTCTATGCTATATTAAGAGATGCCCTGTGGTGACTTTTAACATTTATTTATTGGCAACACAAGGAGACAAAAAGATCTCGAAATAGTTGCGCCTTTTAGCGCCCAGACGCCCTCTGAAAATATTATCCCATCAAGTTTCCTCAAATAATTATTTTTTAACTCCTTTTTAATCGACCAATAAAAACTCAAGAAGATTTTTTTTGAATATATTACAATTCTCTCATGGCAAACAGTGATAATTTACCTACTCAGTGCTTCTGTTTGATCCTTGGGCGTTAATTTGGGAAAATCATCAAAATTCAGGGGGGAAACCCAAAGTATGACGTCATCGCCGACACAATGACGTCATAATTAAAACGACGACGTCGAATTGTCGGGCTTATGATGTTGTGCCACTGTGCCAAGTTTAATGACGTAAGCACAACATTAACACATATTCTGGAGGTGTGGTACTTTGTACCCCCCCCCCGGACTTTTTGAGACCAAAAAAGCCTTGCCCAAATAGGGTTAACAATACATCCAGGGTGAGATAGAGAATTATATGATCTATGTACGGTATAAACCTGTATTACATTTTCAATAAGTATTAATAATTGTTTAATTATTCATGCTATTTTATTATTTTTTTTTCTTTCTAAATCTGGTTTCACCTCTAGAGCCACGTAAACATAGATACCAGATCACTAGGACAGATGTACAAAAATCAAACATAGGCTACATGGATGCAGAGAACTAGCAAGTTGTGATGGTCATGATGAATATATGTGAATTTTGCACGAAAAACAAACAATATTACACTTTGGAGCAGTGATATCATTATATTTAGTTATCAAATTATAGAATCTTGGTGTGAACAATATGAAAATTATTGCCTGATACAGATATGTCACTTGCTGTAATTTTAATAATAATAGATCCATGGGTCCCTGATGCTCCAAAGCCACACAACAAACACATAAAATGGTGTTAACTTACCAGAATACAATCATTTTATAATTCAAAATGCATTATTCTCTGCAATAACAATGAACAGATAATTATGAAACGTTTTTGAAACCAGTTTATTTCTGTTTTGTACAGTTTCTCCACAGGTTTCATTGTATATTCCTTTCGCAAAAGTCCATACTCCTCTATAGCTCTAGGGTCTGCGTGCATTCACCTATCAAAAATAAACCAGCTAAGGATGTTACCCTGCTCAGTGCAACATACATTTGACCATAATTGAACCGGCGCTGTCTGAACAACTCAAAACTTATCACAGCTTCTTTAAACTGCTTTCCCTGGACTTTACGCACTGTACATGCCAAAGAAAGAACCAAGGGAAATTGTGTTCGCTTAATTACAGGTGAATTTGCTTTGTTTGGATGAACATTGATACTAGATTCTATGCGGTTAATAGGGACAGCTTGCAAAGTTTTAGCAAGATTATCTTTAGCCATCAACTTTACGCCAGCAGTATCATCATCAAGTTTAACATAAATAATGCTAACCTTTCCAGCCTCAACTTTGAAATATGTTATTGTGCCTATTTGACCGTTACTAAGTTTGTCTGCAACATCAATATTACTTGTAATCATGACACGTGCACCAACTTTCAATGTGACAACTGCAGAAAGACCTCCAGTTTGACTTTGACTGCGAGCTAAGACTTTCTCAATAATACTAGCTTTAACATTCTTTGGCAATAAATCCACAGCATAAATAATGTATCGATTTCCTTCAATTCCGCTTAACATTAATTCGTTGCGTAGTGCTACAGGTGCATTTCAGCCCAAATATGCATAGCATTTTGTGAGTAAGCAGAATCTGTATTTGAAATGAAACGAGATTTTAAAATTGATTCTACTTGAATATCTACATTACCAACTTTTACTTTATTTAATACGTCTATGAAGGTATTATCTCCTTTCTGTTTCATTACTTCTGTAAGTTCTGCCATTTTAAAATTGCGCCATAACTTACAAAAATTGAGCATGTTATCTTTATAATCTGAGGATATTGGTCGTTGATTTATTGGTGGCAATCGGAACAAATCACCAAACGTACTAACTGATAAACCAGCAAAGGGTTTTTCATCAGAAGTTCCAAAGATTTCAGTAAGTCTTTGGTGAACATGAAGAAGTAGCAAATTAGAAACCATGGATACTTCATCAACTAATATAACTCTTACAGACGATAAGGTAGTTCTCAACTTTGAGACCCAACTGGGATGCCAAGTGATGAGTGGATTGTAGCTCCACTTACGTTTACATCGGCAACACCAGTTGGAACCATGGTAAGAACTTTGGGTTTATCAGGATCTCCAGCTCGATAGGACATAACTTTGTTTAAAGATCGAAAAATGAGTTTTGCTAGATGCGATTTACCACAACCTCCATCCCCGGTAATAAATAAACAGAGTGGATTAACGAATTTTTTCTGTTTGCAAGCCAAGTATTTAATATGATCTCTTTCCCATTTCATTATAACATCAAATATGTCACGTTGTTTTCCATTAAGCGTACGAATCATAGCATTTATCTCATCGTCGGATTTAACAATTATATCTGGTGCGACAATGTTAGTAGGACCACTATCTAATTCATCAAATATTACGGCTTCACTAGTCACATCCTCTTCAACTAATAAAGAATTTGTAGCATGCAACAAGTTTTCAACTTCATCGTTTTCCTGTTGTGCGTAAGAATCTTGGCTATTAGTCAGACTGGACCTTAGATTATGTAAGGCTGAATCGACTGGTTCTCCAAACTGTTCAATTTTATGCTTATTTAAGTTGACAATTTGTACAACATCCGGCAGCAAAAGCTTTTCATCGTAAGTTTCTGAGTCCGTAGCAAGTAAGTCTGCTTCATTTCTAAACGGAAAATAATTATCAGGTTGTGATGAGCATATTCCTCCGGATGTTTTGGGGGATTAGGGATATGATAACGCAGTACTGCCTTAGATTTTCGGCATCTCAATTTGTCTTTTTTATCTGACATAACTGGAATTATGGATGGGTAGGTGTTGGGGTCATGGTTTTCTTCTAGCACTTGATCATCTAAGACGGATGGTTGACTATAATTTTCTTTCCATTTTGAGGAGTCAAGGTAATAGTAAGCACTAAACTCAGCAAAGCACATGTCATCAACTAATGCATACTTGCCATTTTTGAAATTCTTATCAGGATGCTCGATGTAACGATCTAATATGTTACGCTTATAAATATTAGTACTATCATCTGGCATTTCGCTGAGTTCCTCTTCATTGCAGCATTTTCAGGTAAATTAGTGTTGATCAATATCACTCCAGGATAAGTTTTTCTCAACCATAATTCAGGCATTATATGATATACTGCTTTCTTGGTGGAACATTCACGCTTTGTCATGTATGCTTGATCAACAACTTTCATTTTTTCATAGGCACTTAAATTCAATCTCATTGCTTCTGTTGCTCCTTGTTTCATGGCTTCAGATGATTCATCTTTAGCCTTTGAGAAATACGCACACATGTATGTTACTGATTTGTACTGATTAAAGACATGAATGAATGTCTATATTTGACATTGAATGTCTATATTTGCCTCCCACGCTCTAAGACCGTCAATAAAATAATTATTTACAAAACATGATGTTGTTGGCCGTTTTAAATGTAACTGATAATCATCATCCATTGACACTGATAGAGCAAAGTAATACGGGTCTTATGTTTAGTTGGCTTAAAATTTCCGGGATACTTAAAGGTTCAACATAACCCTCCTCAGACGGATCGATGATGTTTATTTTTCTAAAATTAAGATTAATATCAATGAAATCCTTGACTTTGTTTAAAATTTGATTTCGTTCCCGAAGAATTTTTTGTTTGTCAAGCTCATCCATGTCTTTTGGCAAGGGCTCGGCAATAATTGTCCGATCTGTGAAAAATTTCCCAAAGTTATACCGGCATTCAAGGTTTTTGTATTTTCTGCAAGAACGGGAGTGAGAATGAATCTGATAACTTTTTACTAACTTAAAAAGATCAATTTTTGTTTCTGAATCAGGAACATTTGCCTTAATTATTGCATCAACAAAGCATATATATTCCTGTTTGGTTAATTTTGATAATTTTGGAGCGCCATTGACCCATAAAAAGAAATGAATATGCGAACTTCCTCTTACTTGAAATTCGACTCGTATAGCACGATATTTAACTTTACCCAAGGGGCCGTCAACAATGATATGTTTAAAGAATAGCTCTACTCTATACTGAAAATGTCTAGCTAATAAAACAGGATTACTGTTTAGCAAATTACATCTTTCTTCATAACTCATTTGTCCTATTTCATCTGCAGAAGGCCATGGAGTTTAGATATAATTGATGGTAAATCTGGCCAACGTAGATCAGCACACTGTAATGTCATGAAGAAGGTTGGTAATCCTAACTGTTTGACCATAGCAAGTACTTTAAACAAGAACTTTTTCCAATATGCCGGGTTCCTTTTATTGTATTCATAAAACTATACGCTTCATCATTGGCAACAAATGATTTTACTGTTTCCTTGAAATTTTGGCTTAGCATACCTGCAGTTAAGTGACTTGACTGAACTTTTCGCATTGAAATGTTTATTTTGCTGATCATATTAAGTTGCTGGTATACAAAATGAGCAAAAAACAAATAATCTGGTTCTGATGCAAAAGTTTGTTTATAGTTAAGAAGTCTTTGATTAAAATATTTATTAGGAGTTAAACGTATTTCACGGTCTACACTAGAACCGAATTTGCATGTTGGAAATAAAACTGGATGAGCTAATTCTTCACAGTGCTTGTCAGTTAACAGGGACATTAGTTTTGTGCCTTCTCCTGGAGCAATATTTATAGTTTCTTTTTCGTACTGAATAGGTATGGTTGACATTAATACAATTTCATTGGCACCAATACGATCCTGTGAATGTACATCTTCCTCCTCTAAATTATCATTGTTTTCAATTATTAATGGCAAATCCTCGTCTTCGCTTAAAGACAGCAGGTTGTCAGGTATTTGAGAATTGTCAATTACTACATCTTTATAAAAGTCATTTCTTAATTTAAGGAATTGTAATGCATCAATAATAACATTTGGTCGGATGCTCTCAAAATAAACGTGACCATTATAAATAAGTTTACGTTTTAATTTGACCATTATTATCCAGTTACTATCAGCACCTCTAGGAAGTGTTGTGCAAATAGCTTCTGCTTCAATTGGAACATTGACTTTAAGGCATAATTGCTACCTTTTTAAACAATAAGCGTTTAGCAATAAGAACTTTCTCCAATCGCCTAAGTTTTGGTATGAATGGAGGGAACTCAGCACTTTCTAACTTGTTGCAGACAGCTTGGCAAGGAATTTCACTCTTTTTCAGTTTTCTATCACAAGTCATGCATATGTACTTCTGTCCATCATAACTTTGCACATGAGCAACATAAAAGAATTCCTGAGTTGGCATTTTATACTTATCCACATCAAATAGTACAACTGATCGGCGATATAAGCATCTGTTGCATATAACACATACAAAATAAGGACCATTATAAACCTCAGACTTGAATTTACAGATTTTTCATCATTTGACAGTTGTTTTTTCCACCGATTATTTTTCTTATAGTTTTTGCTGTTCTGTAATTCAACCGCACATTTTTCTGGGTTTTGTTCGCGATTAGATGCTATTCCCCTTGCATTTTTTTCTAATTCTACTGCTTATTTTCCTGGGTTTGTTTTACGTTTTGCTGTCATGCGATCCTTATTTTTGTTTTGTTCTACAGCATATTTTTCTGGGTTTGCTTTACGTTTCTCTGCCATGCGCTCCTTATTTCTGTTTTGTTCCACAGCATACTTTTCCGGAAACTGTTCACGTTTTGCTGCCATATATCCTTTTAAGTAATCCTGTCTACGTTGGTACTTTTGTGTGCTCTCTACATCTGACAGCGAATTGGTTTTTCTTTTATGGCAAACAATTTTATGCAGAGTAAAATCTACAGGCTGGTTACTACATTCTTCAGAAGATGGCAAAATTTGAATGTATTGCATATCAAACTCAATAACCTGATTGTTTTGTATATGCACATGTTTTATATATCTTTCAACAGCAGTCAAACTGCGAAATTTCAAAACAAAAACAAAAATTGATGACCCACTTTCACTTATATTCCCGGACAAATCTCGGCTATGCGAACCAAATAGGAAATACTGCATTTTGTTCCAGATGAGACTAATACCAAGTCCGTTAATTATTATTTTCTTTCAAACTGTGAATACTGGCCAATACATTTAATGTATAGCTGTGTAAACTGCCTTGATGAAGAGCGTGCTTAATTACTCTGTGTTGTTTACCGCAGACCTCAAGTACTGCAGGAATGTCCTCTACAGATAAATAACTATCAGTTCTTAGTTCCTTGTAAACTTTATCTCCTTCAATTAGAATATAATCCAAGTCAACTGCTTTCCACAAGCCTACTGGTTTCATTATTGCAAAGGCAATTGCATACAAAGCATTGCATACACAGTGACGTCCTGCAGTTTCTTTAAATATTTCATTGGATTGATCATATGATCCAGCAACAGTCTTTAAAATAGTATAAGGAGAAGGAGGCCCTGGATTGCTTTCCACATCACCGTCCTGCAGCAATAAACTTACTTTTAGAAAAGACATGTGTAATGTAATTAAAATCATCAAAATTAAAAGAAATCGATGAATAAACACATCATACCCAGAGGCGGATTTAGAGCATGCTTTTACTTAGTCACAGCAGTAAGTGGAGTACTCTAAATTACTCTGTAATATTATGTATGACGCTGGGTCTCTAAAGACCCAGCGTCATACATAATATAATTAAGAATTAATAGTAATTATACACCATCGCAATGCTCTGACTAGCGCTAGATCCGCCACTGATAACCTATGTAAAAAAGGTCAAAATCACTATTAGGTGTGTCACAGACCCTTCGTTGATGACATAATTCCTGGATAAACGTGCCAACAACAGCCCTGTAAATTTCAATTGAAATCATTGCTTAAGAGTTTGATAGAACACTATACTGTGTTCTTTATGATAAAAACTTGTGCGAAGAGATAATGCTTTTCTTTTCGGATGCAGTGCAGCAAGGGGGAATAAATAAAAGCAACAAACAGTGAAAATTTATATTTATTCAATTTAATTTATATATCTAGCTGAGATACAGATATTCTACACTGTGGTGATGAAATTCAATAATATTCTACACCTTAGGTGTAGATCAAATTCAATATTCTACACACACAAGAAGAGTGCTTTTTATTATCATTACCCAATATTTTCGCTGTGTTTCGGGAAGCAGTGCACACTATATAATATATAGTGTACCAGTTTCGATTTGATAACAAGGATAAACTAGGACTGAATATATCAGTTTCAATTAAATATTTAGGACTGAATGTATCAGTTTATCAATTCAATATTTAATGGACTAAGTGAATCAGTTTATCAATTCAATATTTTATGGCCTGAAAGTATCAGTTTATCAATTCAATAATTTATGGACTGAATGTATCAGTTGATCAATTCAATATTTAGGACTGAATGTATCGGTTAATATCTACACCGCTACACAGAAAGATGAGACACCCCAACTTTCAGAGTAATTATAAGTAAGTGAGTAAGATAAGGAAGAGATGAAGACAATTATAAGTAAGTGAGTAAGATGAGCAAGAGATGAAGACAATTATAAGTAAGTGAGGAGGATAAGCAAGAGATGGAGACAAACAATTAATATTTGCAAGTTTATATCCTTTTTTCTTACCTGAATTTGCTACCCAACAGTGCTTAAAACGTTTTTTTTTGAGAGACTGCTAGCTACAGCAATACACGCATGCGCGTGTGCTTTTGACAAAAACAACATTGCGACAAGGAAAATTTGTCTATGCATTGCAGGACGTGCAATTACTATTCAAACAATAAAAAATCATATTCTCAACAAAGTGCTCATTTTGTACATAAAATGTTGTACAGTCAATATAAATATTTCTAAAATTCTTTGAGTAAATGCTTATACCAGATCCGTCAGGATTTTGGACTTGCCTTTGCTTTATGTAGCCTACGTTAAGACTCCATGCAGACTAAATGTGCATTTTTTTGTTAACACACACACATACATCCGCCGCCTATGGTTCCTACGGACCGAGAGGAAAAAGAAGAGTGTTCAGAAAGTGTTGAGTTCGAGCAACGAAATGTTACTATAACATTTTGCTTCAAATTAAATGCTTGCACTGTTAGTAGCTAGTGTAAATCAAGCATTAATTTTAGTTAAAAATGTTTTGTAGTCTCAGTGTAGAAAGGGCTTTTAAAGGAAATGCTTAATATTTTTGCACTAACTTAAAGTGAAGTTGTAATTTTTAACGAGTATCCTTTAATCGTGTTTTTTAATGATTGATAGCTAGCATGATTTTTAATAGAAGACGATTTTTTTTGAAGACGATTTTTTTTTGTTTGCTTTTTAAATTACGTCACTTTTATTTAACTTGATCCATTGAATATCGATCAAATGGAAAAAATTACAGTGCTTTGATCAGAACTCTCTGAGTTGTGCATTGCAGCATTTATTTGCGGTAGTGTTCAAAACGTCAGGAAGCATTAACTAACTGTGTAATATCTAAAATCAAGTGTGTACAAAGACTGAGTTTCTCCCAGTCAAAAAGTGGAACTTATTCTTTCATGGACATGCTCAAGCTGTTGATATAGTTGACTGCGTTTTCGCTATTTTGCACATATATAATACTTTAGGCCGGTGATATTTTATTAGAGAGAAACTCTATTTCCAACATGTGTGAAAAAACATTAAAATTATCAATCAATCGTTCACATCGCATAAAAACAAATTAACTTAGAAAATATTATGTCACTATTGACAAGTTAAAACAATTTCGCGCATAACTACAGCATGAACCAATCACTTTGTATGTGACGGCAGCAATGTGTGAATTTTTGTAAAAATTAAAATAGAACAATCAATGTCCTGTCAATGTCCGTTGAGAAAGTGTCAAGATGATTTGTTTGTTAAGATGTTGTGACGTTATAGCAACTAATCAAGACTGTACCATTTTTCCTGAGCCAATCAAAACACACAGATTCAAATTAACATTAAATTATATCATGTTACATTTCCTACAGATATATTCCTATAGTTGTTTGTGCTGCCTTGCCTTGCAGAAATGCAGTGAGTGTATGATTGCACACCTTAACCCTATTAAGCCCGGGCTTTTTTTACACTCTTAAAGCCGGGGAGGGGGGGGGGGGCTTTTCGGCCCCCACCTAATAACTTTAGAACCAATTACTTTCAGAACATTAA